>JACEFZ010003002.1:257500-465000 GCA_014155875.1 Cepaea nemoralis
CTCTCTCTCTCTCTCTCTCTCTCTCTCTCTCACACACACACACACACACACACACACACACACACACATACACCGATCCTGTGGCAAAGTGACGCCTCTCTCTCTCTCTCTCTCTCTCTCTCTCTCTCTCTCTTTCACACACACACACCGATCCTGTGGCAACGTGACGCCTCTCTCTCTCTCTCTCTCTCTCTCTCTCTCTCTCTCTCTCTCTTTCACACAGACACACCGATCCTGTGGCAACGTGACGCCTCTCTCTCTCTCTCTCTCTCTCTCTCTCTCTCTCTCTCTTTCACACACACACATCGATCCTGTGGTAACTTGACGCCTCTCTCTCACTCTCTTTCTCTCCCCCTCTCTCTCACACACACACAACCATAGCCCCGACTTACCGATCCTGTGACACCTCTAACACACACACACACTTAGCCCTAGCACTTGTATCTGACAGCAGTGCCGGAGAGATAGATTAATAAATAAAAACCAGTGGGTGGTGACAGGGATAGACAGTTGCTGCCATTTTCAATTGATGTTTTTCACACCGGCAAGCTGCAAGCGACGCCGTTAGCTGCCAAGCATTTTTCAGGGCGTTAAAGTCAAACGCATGACTTTTACAGGGCGTCGCATTCAAGCCCATAATATATTGGCTGTATGTTGAGTTTCTGGGGAATTTTACGTTCAGAGTCATCGAGGAGCGGCTGATCGAGTGGCTAGAACACCGGATTCTCTTTCGGGAGATCCGGGTTCGAATCCTCGGTAAGGTGTTGGATTTTTTTTTCTGTCGGGGGCAAAAAGGAAATCCTAACCTGCACAGTTCGCGGCGACTGCACTAACCAGGCGGCCTTAACTCAATGCAGGTGTTGGCTACAATGTCATGTACATATGATATGCAAAAACAAAGTTTGTTATATGGAGGTCGACGTAGCTGAGAGGTGTAAAGCACTCTCACTTTCTCTTCTCGTGGCCGCGTAGTGGGTTCGTTCCACACGTAGGTAACGTCAATTCAATGTTGACTTCTCGTTCAGAAAGCAATAATAGTAGCCTAACGGCGCTGCCCGGGCAAAATTTCGCGTTAAAAATCTACCCAAAGTATTTCAGGATCCTCGCCGGTGCAACGGAGTTCGTGCATTGAGCTGAGTTTCTCCAGACTCAGGTTTGAGTTAGGAGGAAAATGGAGCACTTATGGGTTAAACCGTGTGCCGTGATGGTGATCCAACGACTAAACTAAACTAACTAAACTCAGAAAGCAATAGCAAAGTGTTGAATGTTAAAATTGCCTAGCAAATTCCAAACAACCAAAGAGGCTAAGGTTAACGGCAATATTCTGCAAAGGACATGTACTTTTTATTTTAAGTTTGTCATTACTTTCCGCATATCCGACCTCGTGCCATTGTAAACATCAACACAAAGCGGTCTGCTCCGTTCTGCTGCGGATTCGAACCCGGTATGTCGGAATTGTTAAAATGCGTTCACTACCCCCATGCCACGTGATGTCTATGTTATTATAGTTTTATTTTCTGCATTGTCTTAAATTATATGATATGGAGGTCAGCATGACCGAATGGATAAGAACGCGATTTCTTAATCATCCGATGTGCTGATGCCGAGGTAAGGGGTTCAACCCTACACTGGACAGTTGGACTAAATGTTGACTTTTAGTCCTTGACTTGGGGACGTAGATTACAAGTATCTCTGAATTTGGAGTGGGTTCGCCTGATGGCGAGGGATACTGGTCATAGGGAATGTTAATCCACACGAAAAATGTAGTCCAGTCCTACTAGAAGTAGTGTGTATGGACTACGCTTGAGTTCAAAGCGAGTGCTATGTGTGGGTGTGTGTGCGTGGGTGGGTGTGGGGCACCTTGCAGCCTTGACAGACCAAAGTATGTGGATTGGAATTTGGCCAAAATTCATCTCACAATGCCTGGGCAGAGCTTCAGAGAACATGTGGTGCCCAAACTATGTGATCCCTCTCTCGGCCTTGGCTTGTTTGATCTAGAGCAGGGGTGGGCAAACTTTTTGTGCGTAGGGCCGCATTGACATACTTTATCAAATGCTTTTTCTAAATCTATCCAGACCGCTAGTGTGTGTGTTTTCTCTTGGAAGGCATCCTCTATTTCCTGAGCTATATAGGTTATTTGATCTTCAGTGGATCTGTACTTTCTGAATCCTGCTTGGTGAGGTGTTAAGAGTTGGTTTTCTTCCAGATGCCATGTTAGCCTGCCATTGATAATGCTTTCCATTAATTTTCCTACACAGCTAAGTAGACTGATAGGTCGATAGCCATTTGGTTCTTCCAGGTCTTTTCCTTTCTTTGGGACTGGTATTAGTATAGTTAGTTAGTTAGTTAGTTAGTCGACAGATCATCCTCGTTGCACATCGGACCATTCAGTCCATAAGTGCTCGGATCCCCTCCTCAGCAAATCCCGCAGCGTGTAGCGGCTAACGACGCCAGTTCTGTGTTGGTTTATCAATCTTCTTTGGCTTCCTGCGTAGTGTTCTTGTTTGGCCACCCCTCTTTTAATTTGCTGCTCTCGCAGTCTGGCCATTGTTGTAGATTCACAGTCATCACTTGGTTCTTGCAAAAGTCTCACTTCTCGTAGAGCATTCAGAATGTCAGCCTGGTCCATGGCGCGTCCGCCCTCAACAGTAGCCTCACCTGCGAGCTTGTCAGCCCGCTCATTTCCTTGTACTCCCGCATGCCCTGGCACGAAGATGAAACTAATCTTTGCCAGCCTGAGACCGCTTCAGAGGCAGCAACCATTCTCTTCGGATCGACCCCTCCTCTATCCTCTTGATCATGTTCATTGAGTCGCTAAGGAAACAAGCCCTAGTGAATGTCTGTGTCTCGAGCCATGTTATTGCTTTACTTACTGCCATGACTTCCATGGTCAGGCTACTTGTGGTTTCAGTGAAAGCACCAGAGTCCTCCTTCACAATTCTCCCTCCGGCCCGAGCTGTAAACGCCCATGAGCTTCTCACATGTCGGACGACCGACCCATCTGTGTAGATGATCGCGTCACTGTCTAGCGAATTCTCGAAAATCAACGCTTGTACTTCAGCCTCAACAGCAGCCGGATTTTCTTGTCTGCATTTTCTATCTAGTTGGATGCAAACTGAAAAGGATGTGCAGAAGTCTGTTGGCACTTGCACCCACTCCTCGCCAGGTTCTAAGTCCTCAAGTGAACACACCTGTTGAAGAATGTCCTCGGCTTGACCCATCCACGACCGTCCTCTTCTTAACCTGCTGCCCTTCACCTTCCTAATTTCACTATGCAGTGGATGCTGTGTGTTTGCGTTAATTCTGAGGTAGGCACGTGCCCTGCAAACTTGCATTCTCTCTTCAATGGTTGGAAAATCAAGAAGGTAGCGCATCGCCCTGCATGCTGTATCTCTTGTACATCCAAGAATAATGCGCATAGCTTCATTCTGTATCCTTTCCATCCTTTCTATCTGCTTATGGCTGACAGTCAGGATTGCCATTGCATACTCCAAAACAGACTTGACTAGCCCCTCGTACAGAAGACATAGATGGTGCTGCTCACAGTTTGCTGCCGCCATTACCCGCATCGCTGCCAAACCCCGCTTGGCCTTTGTTATCACCTGGTCTATGTGCACATTATAAGCAAGGCTTCGATCAAACCGTATCCCCAGGTAATTCATTGCCTGCGTTCTTTCCACCGTCTCTGAACACAGCATTACAGTTGGTGTTGGATTGTTGACAATATGATTATTCAACGAGAACCAAGTCACTGTTGCCTTTGTTGGGTTGACCATTGCCCCAGCTTCATCACACCAAGTTACTTATGCGATTGAGTTCGGTTTGTAGTTCCACAGCAACCTCCTCTCTATCCTTACCCTGACGATACACTAAAACATCATCGGCATATGACAATGTCCTGCCAGGTCCAGTGATCTGCTCACTGGTGATTCTCACTGTGTAGGCGTTGAACAGTACCGGAGATAATGGTGATCCCTGTGGTAGGCCCGGATATATTGTTGTTGGTTCCGAAGTCCAACTGCCACATCTAAAAACTACTTTCCGTTGGAAGAGAGCTGCAGCGATCCAACTAAGGAGGAATGGACTTACGTTTAGTTCAAGAAGCTGAAACATTAAAAAATCCAGTGGTACTCTGTTGTATGCATCCTCAAGATCAATCGCTGCAGCAACGGTTTCAGTGCCTGAGTGGAAACCTTCATAGACATCGTGGGCAAAGACTGCTGCATTGGTCCAGGTTTCTCTTTTTGGACGGTACCCACCCAGGGTAGGTGGGAAAACACCTTGCCTCTCTAGTTGGCTTGATATTTTCCTGGCAATTACCTTCTCCAGCAGCTTGCCTATTGTATTCTGCATGGTTATAATTCGATATCCCTGAATTTTCTTGTGGTCTTTGTCAGGCTTCGGCAAGGGAATCAGATAGCTGTGTAACCATTCCTCCTTGATGCTAGCACTCCCTATACTGTTGTTGTACATGTCTGCTAGTTTCTCTAGCTCATTGTCGGTACACCTATTTATGTCGTCGTATCTTATGCCATCAGGACCTGGAGCACTGTTTTTTGATCGTCGAAGCACAGCCTTGATTTCTTTCACTGTCACTGTGTCTTCATCCGAAGTGTTCTGGGCCTTGCATCTGTCTGAGGTGACCTCCTTGGCCAGATTCCGGCCTCCCATGTCTGTCTGGTTGCTCTGCTCAAGGTAGCGTTCAAAGAGGGCTTTGCCCTTGTCCTCGTCAGTCCTCTGCCAGATGAGGTAGGTATTAGTATAGCTTCCTTCCATGCCTGTGGGACTATTCCCCTCTTCCAGCTGTAATTTAGGACTGCTAGTAGTTTCTTTTTTGCCTTTGTCCCTAGTCCTATTAGCATTTCATTTGTGATTCCATTCTTTCCTGGTGATTTCTTCTTTTTTTAGGGTATTCATTGCCTGTTCCATTTCTTCCATTGTTAGATTTGCCGTCATATATTCTGCTGCTGTCTCTGTATTACTATGATGTATCTGTTTATCTTTGATTGCTTTCTTCTGTTCGGTTGTAATATCAATGTGGTTTGCACTGGCATAGTGTTCCATTAGTGCATTTGCAGCCTTTTTTCCTGTAAGCAAGGCATTTCCTTGTTTAATTGTTATTTGTTTGTTTCTAGGTCCTTCATTGTTCATGGCTTTCACTAGTTTCCATAGTTTGTTTCCATCCCTGTCAAAATTCAGGTTTTCTGTTTTTTCCCTCCAACAATCTCTTGTTGTTTGATTTACTATTCTTTTATATTTTGCTGAGATGGCTTTGAGAGAGATGTTCGCTTCAACTGTTTGTTCTCTCTCTGCTGTCTTCCTGGCATCTTCAACTTTGTCCTCCAAACTTTGTAGTTCTTCAGTCCAGTATGGTTTGTAATTTTTCCTCGCTCCTCTTGGAATGGACTCAGTGGCTGCCCGTATTATTGCTCTGTTTAGACTTTCCACCATTTGCTTCATGTTGCCATATCGTGTATTTATGTTTTCACAATATTTGTCTGTTAGTGTGGCAAATCTGTCCCAATCTGCTCGTTTGTAATTCCAGCGGGGCAAGGGCTTTTGCTCCTGTGGAACATACTCCATATTCATTACAAGCTTGATTGGTCTGTGGTCACTACCTGCTAATTGGTCCAGCACATGGCGGTCGATTTTGTGGAGGATGTCTCCTGTGCAGAAAGCTAAGTCTGGAGTAGAAGTGGTAATCCATCTTCTGGAGTAGAAGCTCGGTGTGTCATCCGCTTTGTTGAGTAGATGGAGATTTGAGTCTATTTCCCAGTCCTCCACTTCATCTCCTCTTTTGTCAGTATCTGGGTATCCCCATCTTTCTGAACGGCTATTAAAGTCTCCGACAATAATGCAATTTGTGTCAGTTATTTTCATGTATGAAAGTGTAAGGTCCTTATCTGCTGGGCTATAAAGATTGTAAATTCTTATTTTCACGTCCTTTATCATTATATCAACTCCTATAATTTCTGTTTGGTTGTCAGAGATCACAGATACTTCGCTGCAAGGTATTGTATTTCGTGTAAGTATTAGAACTCCTCCTTTATGTCCTTCGCGGTCGAAACGTGTGGCCTGATATCCCCTGACTGAAAATTTGCGCTTGGCGTTGAGGTGTGTCTCTTGAATGCATGCCACATCTATTCTATCTTTATGAAGACGCTGTGTCAGGGATTCTTTCTTGTTATAAACTCCTTCGGCATTCCACTGTAGTATGTTGAGTGTCCTTGGTATTTGGTCAATAGCTCTTAACCTACTCCTCTGTGTCTTGACTCCACAGCACAGGGGAAGGTGACCACCAGTAGTCATGGGTGGACCCCCTCGAGGCAGGGGGCCCGGCACTATCGCCGCCTGATGGGACTTCACGGGATTAGCACCATAACGATTAATTTTCATCTGTGGCATCATGAAATGATAAAGTTACGTTGCACTTCTTTGTCAAGCCTGTGGCTCAGTACATCCGATTTAGACAAGCATTTTTCGGGATGCTTTCCCTAGCCTTTGACTGTCCCCAGTCTACCTACAAGGCAGCAGGTGTGTGCGTCACTTCGTCTGGTCCCTCTCCCTTGACCTGTCCGACATGGGTGACCCTACCAGTAGCTGTGCTACCGTCGGCATAGCTCTTGGGATCATTGGAACGCGCAAGCCCCTCTACCTCGTCAAGGTGGACGCACGGCAGAGGGGGTATGTCTGTCTGTCTGTCTGTCTGTCTGCCTGCCTGTCTGCCTGCCTGCCTGCCTGCCTGTCTGTCTGTCTGTCTGTCTGTCTGTCTGTCTGTCTGTCTGTCTGTCTGTCTGTCTGTCTGTCTGTCTGTCTCTTCTTCTTCTTCTTCGTTCATCCGGAGTTTTTTTTCCGGATGTGATTGCGTTGTGCCTGTTTACAGCAGAGCTGCGTTCTTGCGCCGTTAGGCCGACACATCCGACTTCTGCGGGCATATGTATGTATGTATGTATGTATGTATGTATGTATGTATGTATGTATGTATGTATGTATGTATGTATGTATGTATGTATGTATGTATGTATGTATGTATGTATGTATGTATGTATGTATGTATGTATGTATGTATGTCTGTCTGTCTGTCTGTCTGTCTGTCTGTCTGTCTGTCTGTCTGTCTGTCTTATAACAGTAAGGGATTTAGGTTAATAGTTAGAGAGTTAATGAATGCTGCGCATTCATTAACTAATGGGGAAATAAAGTTAGTGAACGCGTGAGCACGAATGGGTTTAAGTATCCAGGGGTTGCTCACGCGTCATTAGGATTCGGCCATTAGAACAACAAAGATGTCTGTATTTACATCGGCAGCAAGAAGTCACCGACTACGATTGAATCGAGGAACCTAGCAAATACGCTCGTTTTTCCGTTTTTCTACAATCAGCGGCACGAAGAATACCGATTGAAGTGAGGAATTCAGAGGCTCTTCCTTTTCTTTTCCTGCGATAGAAGAAGACAACCGTCAAATAATTGTCGATTGGGCGTCATACTCCTTCATTTTTTTTCGATTGGACGACAAACATACTCTGGGGGACGCTGGAATTGTTCTAAAATGTTTTACAACGGCAGTTCATCAGTTTTTGAAGAAGAAAAACGATTGGACAAACGACAGGACTATAAGTATAGCAGGTATTGTTAAATTTTAGGTTAAGATTTCCAACTGCTTGATTTAGGACATATTAATATATTGGATTGTTTGGTACTGCTGTATTTTCCATTTCAGATTTTTTTAGAATGGAAGCCCAAGATCTTTCACAAGTACTTGGTGGAGTTGGTAGGGCAATATCAAAGTTGGACTCGGTGTTAAGACAGCAAAGTGGACAGGCGAGTCAATTTAAGAAATGGATTATATCCATTGAGAAACATGCTTATCTAGTGAACGCTACAGATGAGGATAAAAAGAATTTGGCTTATAGAACTAGTGCCTCCCCCGATGTGTCTCCACCTTGCTGTGGTGGGGGAGCTTGCGTGTCCCATCGACCCCATGTGCTTGCCGATGGGTGAAAACTACATATCGGGCGGCTCGTGGGATAGGGACCAGACTAAGAGTGACACAACCTGCTGCTCTGCAGGTAAGACTGAGGATAGCAGTCAAAATCAGGCAAACGATCCCTAAAATCTCAGTCCGGACATAACCTCTAAGGCTCCCATCCGAGGTGTATGGCTGAACGTCTCTAAGCCATAAACTCTCGGAAGTGAGAGCCTGGCCGACACAAACCTACATCAAAATTGTGATGATGTGCTGAGAACACTACATTCTCGGCGCAGATTCGTTCGATGGCTCTTAGCTGGGGGATATGAGGTATCCCCGGATGAAAGGGCCTGACCGTTACTCGCCCACAGACGCACGGAGGTAAGGTGCTGAGCCGGCAGCACATGTAGCCTACCTCGTGAGCGAGTACAAAAGGTGGAAAAACACCTCGGTCGTACGTCTCGCAGACGTCCGATAGTCTGTAAACACATTCATGAAGTGAGTGTAGTCAAAGGTGGAAAATTGTCTCGTTGACACGAAATGGAACGCCTGTCTTGCGAATCCATTACGTGGCAGCCCGAAGCGAAAGCTTGCTGTGTGGAAGCCGAAACAAGAGTCTCGAAACCCGAGGAAGGCTAACCTCATTAAAAAATGCCCGCCGGAAGTCGGAAGTGTCGTCCTACGGGTGGCAAACTAAAAATTGACACTACGCAATTACGTCCGAGTGAAATGTCTCGTCCGAATGTCTCTCGTGCTAGGAACAGCTCTGACTACCTAGTTTCCGAATGCCGCTCTTGTTCGGAACAGCTCTGACTAGGTAGTATTCCGAATGTCTGTCGTGCCTGGAACAGCTCTGACGGGCGCAACGACAAGCACATGTCCGAAAACTCGCTGAGTGGATACCGTCTGCAAACCTGCCTGGTATGTGCGGGAATGGCCCGGGGAAAACGAAATGACCAATATATTGAAGTGAGGATTTAAAGCAGCCATGAGCAGGACGTGACGATTTCCCTCGGTGAGCCCAGATCCAGGGCGTTATGTGTCGGCCCTGCAACTATGGAAGCAACCTTGGATGGCGGAAACTGCTATGGACTGTCCCTGCCTTCCTTTGAGGGATGAGAGTCTCCCAGGTATGCTACCTGGTCAAAAAAGCACGCTAAAGTCGATGTGTTGGCCTACGGGTTTCGGCCCAAGGGCGCATAACAGACACACCGCAATCACATCTGAAAAAACACTCCAGATGAACGAAAAGAAGAAGAAGAAGAACTAGTGCAAGTCCTGTTTCTGATCATATAAGAAGAAAGCTAGAAGCTTGAGGAGGTGAAACGTGGGAACAATTCAAAGACGACCTAGCTCACAAATATGCAGAGATTACTGACCCTCAACACGCATTCTCAGTGTTGCGACAGACGAGACAAAATACTACAGAAAGTGTGCAGTTATACAGTGATAGGCTGATCAATTTAGCCGAAGAGTCATTTTTGGGTCAGATTGTCCGAGCTGAGGAAGTGGAACGGATGTTGGTGGGGATTTATGTTGATGGGATTAGGTCAGATGGACTGAAATTTAAATTGATGAGAGAAAATCCTGTACGGTTGTCACAGGCTGTAGATATAGCTATACAGGAGGAGAGCTTGAGAAGGAGGTTTAGATTGAGGGTAGGACGAGAGTTAGGTAGTAGTTCAGAGGATAGAATTGAAGAACCTATGGAAATAGGACAGTATAGATATGGATGGAGAAGAAGAAGGGGAGAAATACAGATGTTACAAGGAAACAGTAACGTATATAATCAAGGTAGAGAAGGACAAGTGAGAAATATTGTAAGGGAGATGGTAGGTAACACAAATAACACAAATGTGGTTTGTTGGGGGTGTCGCGAACGTGGACACATTTTTCGCTCCTGTGGTAAAAGACGTGTCCAGTCGAATACACAAAATAATAGAAGTGCTCAGATTAGTACACAGAATAGAACTGTAAATGGTCGGTCGGTCGGTCGGTCGGTCGGTCGGTCGGTCGGTCGGTCGGTCGGTCGGTCGGTCGGTCGGTCGGTCGGTCGGTCGGTCGGTCGGTGTGTCGGTCGGTGTGTCGGTCGGTCGGTCGGTCGGTCGGTCGGTCGTATGTCTGTCTGTCTGTCTGTCTGTCTGTCTGTCTGTCTGTCTGTCTGTCTGTCTGCCTGCCTGCCTGTCTGTCTGTCTGTCTGTCTGTCTGTCTGTCTGTCTGTCTGTCTGTCTGTCTGTCTGTCTGTCTGTCTGTCTGTCTGTCTGTCTGTCTGTATGTATGTATGTATGTATGTATGTATGTATGTATGTATGTATGTATGTATGTATGTATGTATGTATGTATGTATGTATGTATGTATGTATGTATGTATGTATGTATGTCCATTTTGCTTACAGAAACCTATTACAATAAGTAATTATTAATTATTTATGGGTTATTAAGCAGTATAAATAAATAATGATTGCAATGTTATTTTACTTATATACTTATAAATTATATTTGACAATATGGACAACAACTTTTACTAATTTGTTAAGAAGATTTTACAACATGTTATTATAACAAATATTCTTTATTATCTATCAATGGCTTTAAGTTAGACACAAACCGCCCACACTGTCACTATAATTGTTGATTTCTAATGAGATGTATGTAACTGCTTTCACTTTTTGACAATATTCTTGATATCTGGAGCAAGTTTACTTGTTGAAATTCGCATGACAGCATGCACGTTGCAGTCCGACAATAAAGACCTACTCTTAGATTTGTTGATCTTCAAGGAAGAGAATGCTTGTTCGCAAATGTATGTTGATCCAAACAATGATAAAAGTTTAGCTGCAAAGTTTTTCAAGTTGGGAAATGATTCTTGTGATAAAGATCCATAGAAATCCAGCAAACCATCTGACTTGAATTTCTCTTTCAGGTCATGATCTGCTTCTAAGTCAAGCAGCTCCAACTGTATATCCTCTGTGGCTGTATTAGCTTCTGCACTGAAAGGGGAACTGAGAATATTGAAACTGTGGCTCTACGTTCTTGAAATCTTGGAATCTCCATCCAAATTCTTCAATCAGTGCATTTAATTGGGCTTTGTACTTTTCAAGTCATTTCACCAGAAATGGTTTCTTGTTTCAGCAAAGGGAAGTGACACAATCTTTTTCACTTGCTTGTCTGGAGTACAGTGAGAGTTTTGCCTGAAATGATTTTACATGTACATACAATTCATGTGCGAACACACCATTGCCCTGAAGTTTGTCAATTCAGTTCATTTAACTTTTCCATAATTTCAATGGCAAACATAAAGTCTAACTTCCACTCTTTATTGACAATATTAGTATTAAAGTCACATTCAATGCCCTTCATCTCTAGGAACATCACTATTTCTTCTCTGAGTTCCCACACTCGCCTCAACACCTTGCCGAGACTCAGCCATCGAACACTGGTGTGGTACAGGACATCGGATTGTTCAGTTTCCAAATCGTCAAGTAATGCCTTGAATTGTATGTGATTAAGTCCTCTTGATCTGATGAGGTTGATGACACTGACAACTGGGTCAATAACATGCTTGATATTCAAAACAGTTTTTCACAGACTTTCTTGATGAATCACACAGTGAAGTGGTAATAATGTGTGGTCTGGATATTCTGCTTTAATCTTATCACTTATCAACTTTACCAGACCTACATTTTTTCCAGTCAAAGCACGAGCTCCGTCAGTTGTAACACTTGCCATCTTGTTCCGAACTAACCCAGTTCCTTCAATACAGTTAGTAAAAGCATTGAATATATCATGGCTTGTGGTTGTGTCTTTGAGTGACTCAACACTGCAATAACTCTTCAGTGAGGTTGAAAGAAGTGTTTATTCCACGTATAAATATCAATAATTGGGCAGTATCATGTACATCGGTACTCCCATCCAATGCAAGAGACTACCACAAAAATTGTTTACTTGCATCTTGAAGTTTATGCATAATATTGTTAACTTATCTTATCAACACGTCTGACCACAGTTCTCCTGGATAAAGTAATGTTGTCAGGTCTGTTTTGTTTTGTTTTTTGTTCTCGACACATAATGTTTGTTACATCTAGCAAACATTCCTTGATGAATTCGCCATCAGAAAATGGCTTGTTCTGTTTTACAATTCTGTGTGACAGCACAAGACTAGCTTCAGTTGCAGTCATCTTGAATTAAAGAATGTTTAGTGAAAACAGTTTGCTGTTTCTCCAAAATTTTTCACCAACCCAAGGCATTTCCTTTCCCTCCCTTCGGTTGTTAAATTGTATCCGAAATCAGAATATTTTGTTTGATAATGTCTTTTTAAATTGTACTCCTTGAAGACAGCCACTGACTCCGACACAGCAAGCAAACTGATTTGCTACCAACTTTTATAAAACAGTACTTAGTTGTCCATTCATAATTAAAAACACGGCATTCATCTTCAATCTTACGTTTGTAATTGACACTCATTTTTTAAATAAAATTCGAACAGTTAGAACTGTACAAAACTTTAAAACGGAAATCAAACAAAACCTACTTCCGGCTGTGTGTGAAAATAAAATATTCGGAAAACCAAGTAGTAAACTCAGAATAGATTTCAAAAATATATCAAGACTACTACAACAAATAAATTAATTTGAACATTGTAAATGTGGAAATAATTTAAAACAGCAAAAGACTTTTAAAGTTAATATTTTCTTGCAAAATAAATCATTTTATTCACCGGATAAATATCTGTTTTTCATAAAATCATCCTTATTAAATTTTTCATGTCGATAAATATTTCTCTATATAAAAATCGATAAATACGCATTTTAGCATAACATGGTTCCAAATGTTGCTGTATGTAGCCAGGGGCCGTGTTGGGGTGAGCGCCCAACCTTGCATAAATACCCTAATGGCTCGTGCATTCATCACCTATGCAGCAGAAGTCCAACTTCTGGCCTTCTCGTGGCGGAACTGTTTTAATTAACAGGAGAAGGGGCGGCGGCGAGTCACTGGTGCCGAGAAATATACAGAACGCTCTAGATGTGTATGCTCGTACGTGCATGCGCAGACATGTGTGTGTGTGTGGTGTGTGTGTGTGTGTGTGTGTGTGTGTGTGTGTGTGTGTGTGTGTGTGTCTACACACCTAAACTCGAGTAAGACCACAGTCTGCTCTAGCAAAGTAAAGGTGCTGATAAAGAGGCAACCAGCCAGGAGGCGCACCACAGAAATCAGGATGCCACTAATCACGCGCAATGAAATATGTCGACTACGGCTAAATGTTACGGTGCTCGCCCTACTTTGGACCCCCAGGCAGGTGCAGTGTCGGTGTCAAGGAGCTGAATGAGAGGACAGAAGTAATAGAAGGATAGAAGTTAAGGATAAGACTAAGACAGGATGGAGATAACATCCCTTAACAGGGAATAGAGAATAAGAGGACAGAAGTAGAAGGTAGAACTCTTAAGCAGTTCTCCGACAGGACACGCACGTGTCATAAGTAGGACATTGTAGGACATGACAGGGATTTACTCCCAGGTTAGAGTAGAAGACACTGTTCACGGGAAGTACCCGTAAACAGCACTAACTCGAGCACAGTAACTAGTGACAGCTACTGAGCTGCGTGCTAGGTAACACAGCACGCAACCTTGCTGACGCACGAGGATTCACAGGTCCGCAGCTGGACAACGCTGCAAAGTTAGCCAGACGGGACTGGACAGTTGAGGAGACAAGTCGATGTATTTACCCTGACCACTGTGTGGTTTGCAGGGCACAGTAGTGTAGTGACTTAAGCTAGAATTAGGACAGATAGAGATTGTGCTTAGTATTGTTATGATTATATTGATTGTGATAATGTGCATATATGAATGTTCATGTGAGCTCGTGGAGCCGAATATATTTTGTACGCAATAAAGCGACTTTACCCTTTATACACCTACGAGTTGATATTCGTGCGGTACAAATGAAGAATCCCTGTATGCCTGTATGAACTAGGTTGCTGACAGGCGGGATTTTTCTGGTGTCAGAAGTGGGCCTTTAACGTGCCCACTATAAATAATATTGGAAAACTACCCTCGGGATTATTATGGTGTCAGAAGTGGGCCTTTAACGTGCCCACTATAAATAATATTTGAAAATCTACCCTCGGAATTATTCTGGTGTCAGAAAGTGGGCCTTGAACCTACCTATTATTATGTATAGTATTATTCTGGTGTCAGAAGTGGGAAATGAAGGACGCATCTACACCAATCAATCGGACGACAAACGAACATATCACAACTACACTAAGTAGTTCGACAGAAGACGACGACAACGCAACCACACTGAGCCATGAAACAGAACACGCACTTAGTACCACCACAGTACTTAACCAAACAGAAGACGACGACATGGAACTACCAGTTCCAACAGTGGACATGACAACGACAATTGACAGCATACATGTAGAACCAAAACTTACAGACGAGCAGAAACAGCAGACAATAGCATTAGTAACCGAGTACAAAGAAATTTTTTCTGACATTCCAGGTAGGACTGACAGAATCGAACACTCCATTCTTCTATCTGACTACACTCCTATAAAATGCCGACCTTATTCCACCCCTTTAAATTATAGACAAAAGCTCGACAAGGAAATTCTTGATCTTGAAGCGAGTGGAATAATTCAAAAGTCTCAGTCGGAATATTCTTTTCTTTTTGTCCTGGTCAAAAAGAAGGGCTCTACCATCCGTCTCTGCGTAGATTATAGGAAATTAAATAGTGTAACTAAGGTAGACGCAGAACCTATCCCTTCTTGCGAAGATCTCATCTTAAACATGGCAACATCCATGATCTTCTCTAAACTTGACCTAACGAAAGGATATTGGCAGGTCCCGATGAGCAAAAATTCTATTCACTTAACTGCCTTCTCAACCCCTCTAGGTCTTTACGAGTGGCAATTTCTTCCTTTTGGCCTTTGGAATGCGCCCGCCACATTTGTTCGCCTTACTAGGGATCTATTGCATGGAGTAACGAATACTGAGACATATATAGATGACATATGTATTCATACTGCAGACTGGACCACACATCTACAGAAACTAAGACATGTCTTTGAGAGAATCAAACTATTCGGTCTCACAGTGAAACCGACAAAAGTGGAGTTAGGACTGGAAGAAATTGACTTCCTTGGCCACACCATCACAAAAGGCCAACTGAAAACGGATAATAAAATTGTTACCAAAATTGTAAACCTCACCATGCCGACCACCAAAAAGCAGGTGAGAAGTTTACTTGGTCTGGTAAACTACTATAACAAATTCATCCAAAATTTAGCTGAGATTACCGGCATTTTTTCAAACTTGAAAGCTTCTGTAAAAATTAATGTAAAAGATGCTGAGTTAATTAACGCTTTATCAAAACTTAAGCATATGTTTAGCGATGTGCCAATATTACGCTTACCTAATGCGAACCTCACGTATTTTCTTAGGTCAGACGCGAGTGCTGTATCCATTGGTGGCGTACTAGGCCAACATTATGATGGGATTTTCCACCCGATCATCTACTTAAGCCGGAAGATCACACCAACGGAGTCTAAGTATGGAGTCTCTGAATTGGAAGCGGTAAGTATCATTTACTGTGTCCGTAAGCTTCATAGGTTTTTGGCAGGGACACATTTTGTCATCGAGACTGACAACTCACCACTCACCGTCATGGAGTCAGGAGTCCACAGAAACAACCGTATTTATAGATGGTCTCTGATACTCCAAAACTACTCTTTTACCATCAAGCACATTAAGGGTAAAATGAACTTACTTGCCGACACTCTGAGCAGACCCTCTGACGTCGATATACCTGAGTTACCGCAGAGGAATGATCCAACAGCACCATAGTCATTGACACTATATTTACTCTGTGTCCAGACTGGTGTGTTATAGACACGATAGTGCTCATAAATTTGTGTGTCGCCGTAAAGTACAGTGTGCATATAACTGTGTCATTACAAATTAAAACGGACAAGCACATCATAAACTTGCTACGCCGTCACTGTATTATATATTCGACACGGAAGTAAGTCAACAGGCAGACACGACCCAGGATCAGCGCGAAGAATATCAGACATTGTAAATAACATTGCTAAATAGATTGATATTCAACTTCAAGGAATGCGACTTCACCATCAGACCTGGAATTAATTAGTGTAAATAGTGTATTAAATACAAACATATTGTGATATGTAGTATAGCATGCTTTTATTGCAGTTGCATCTACTGTGATATCTTTGTTAGTGTAACATAAATGATAGAAACATCCCCATTTTGTTTTGTCCATAGCAAATTAACAACATTTACTTGCTAAATCTCATTTACATTTATCTAGGAATTGATAGAATCGAAACTAGGAAAGTATATCCATGAATCTCATAAACACATTAGGAACTCATCATTAATTAAGTACATTTTAAGATAACCTAGTTATTTAAATCATTACTTAAATTTGTACCACTATTTGAAATTAACATCATCATATTTACAAATACATTAAGGTAAACAACACATTTCACGCATTTCATTCATTTAGTTAGGTTAGTTCCCTTAGTTAGTTTAGCTCAGCTCACAAAAGTAGAATAGAATAGTTAGATTAGTCAGCAGACCCAGGATTGATTAAAAACAATCCTTGCAACTATGTAAATATTTTTGTACATAACATGACTAGTGCAAAAACTTATCACAGTCATGCGGCTCTACAACTCTGCAAACTGAGCCTAAATTTAATGTACAAATACTTTTTCTCAATGAATTTCTTGTTCATGACAGTATTTTAAGAACATAACAGTGGTTTCTTTTAAACTAATGTGGAGTGAATGTGTGAGCAAGAGGAGAGAGAGAAAGAAATGAGTGACTGGATTAAATACAGATGAGCGAAACACTAGTGCGAAATTTTTCCGCACAACGCGAGTTTTTCTAATTCGTCTCTGTTCCATTTGTGTAACACACGTGTTGTCTATTTTTATGTGTGTGATTGCCATAAATACATTACAGGTAAGGAAACATATTTTAAGCTTCCTAAACCGGCTAAGCAGTCATGAATCAGGCATACACACTCATTTGTGACTGCAATAAACCGTTCTATGGCGCTTGAAAAATAACACTCAACTAAATTATAGACATACACACATGTTTGTAATTTAAACATACTTTAACTATAAACAAACACGCAAACAACCAGGAATACTTTCAGATAAACATGCAGACAGCATTGACTGGAAGGGGGCTTAACTCTGAACAGGGGACATTACAGACTTACGAAACTCTGGTATAACATTGAAAGATGTCTTCACAAACGGGAGTTAGATAGGTGAACACTAGCATGTAAACGAGTTGGATGGACATTATATGGGAGCATGAATATTATTCATGTATTGTACCCATAACAGGGACAATTTGTCCGGGTTGTCAGTTTATTGGCAATTTGAGAAGCAGGTCTTTAAGACAACGGCTTTGGTTCGAACAACTCCCAGAAGTATAATGGAAAAGGAGCATTGGCTCTAGCCAACAATACAGTTGTGTTGTGGTAATAAATAGCCAGTGGAGTCATACAACAGTGTGACATCAGACAGTAGAAGTCAGTCATTATACCCAGAACATAGTTAACAAACTCAACCAGCTCTTGACAAAATTAGACAGACCTAATTTTTAAGGCAACCAATTGCGTCACACCCATAACCTAAAGTTGGTGACGCAACACAGACGGGAGGAGAGTATGTCAAGGAGCTGAATGAGAGGACAGAAGTAATAGAAGGATAGAAGTTAGGGATAAGACTAAGACAGGATAGAGATAACATCCCTTAACAGGGAATAGAGAATAAAGGGACAGAAGTAGAAGGTAGAACTCTTAAGCAGTTCTCCGACAGGACACGCACGTGTCATAAGTAGGACATTGTAGGACATGACAGGGATTTACTCCCAGGTTAGAGTAGAAGACACTGTTCACGGGAAGTACCCGTAAACAGCACTAACTCGAGCACAGTAACTAGTGACAGGCTACTGAGCTGCGTGCTAGGTAACACAGCACGCAACCTTGCTGACACACGAGGATTCACAGGTCCGCAGCTGGACAACGCTGCAAAGTTAGCCAGACGGGACTGGACAGTTGAGGAGACAAGTCGATGTATTTACCCTGACCACTGTGTGGTTTGCAGGGCACAGTAGTGTAGTGACTTAAGCTAGAATTAGGACAGATAGAGATTGTGCTTAGTATTGTTATGATTATATTGATTGTGATAATGTGCATATATGAATGTTCATGTGAGCTCGTGGAGCCGAATGTATTTTGTACGCAATAAAGCGACTTTACCCTTTGTACACCTACGAGTTGATATTCGTGCGGTACAAATGAAGAATCCCTGTATGCCTGTATGAACTAGGTTGCTGACACCCGGGCCATATGCCTCGAAAGAGTCCAACCACAACTACTGGAGGTCCTTCTCAGATGTCCTGTGGAGCCAGGGGACCTGAGAATAGAGCGTCTGGCCATACCATGCAAAGACTAAAACTAATGCACTGGAATGCGGAGGGATTCAGCAACAAAACAATAGAACTAGAAAACATCTTGGACCAAGAAAATGTAAGCGTATGTTGCTTGCAAGAAACTCACCTCAACGAAAACGAAATGATGTTTTAGAAATTGCCAGTATTAAGGACACTACTTTCTGAACTTAGCAGCCAACATAAGGTCACCATACAGTGGATACCATCCCACTGTGGAGTACCCGGAAACGACAGAACTGATCGATTGGCTAAGGAAGGAGCAAAAGAAGAACAGCCTGATGTGCCCGTCACCACCAAAAGAAAAGAATGATCAAATCAGTAGGAAAGCCACCAAAACCTGCTCAAGACGACTACCACGTTATGGACAGACCAGAACAAGTCATTATTCTCTACCCCCCCCCCCCCCAAGAACAGGACACAATAGATTATGCAACCACTTGTATACAAGATTCAAGATTGGTGAATCAGCTATGTGCACATGTGGATTATTGTCGCAAACAGCAGAGCACATACTCAAAGACTGCCCAAATTACAACATGTCTAGGCTAACCTTCTGGACAAGAGAGACGACAGTGGAAGATAAACCCTATGGACTGCTGAGCGAACTAAAAAGGACAGTTAAATTCACACAAGAGGCAACATTGCAGTTATAGTATTAAGGCGAACGAAAGAAGAAGAAGAAGAAGAAGAAGAAGAAGAAGAAGAAGAAGAAGAAGAAGAAGAAGAAGAAGAAGAAGAAGAAGAAGAAGAAGAAGAAGAAGAAGAAGAAGAAGAAGCATCACATTACGAAGGCCAAGGACTGTTTACAAAAATTGATAATTAGACAGAAATCTTATAAAAAATGTTGAAACAATCATAACGGTACATGAAATTCTTTAAAATTCAACAAAATAACTTAAAAACGAAGTAAAAATTATTATTCCTAAATGCCCTCGTGGGCCGCATAAAATCAGGTGGCGGGCCGCACGCGGCCCGCGGGCCGTACTTTGCCCACCTCTGGCCTAGGTGATATGAATGAGAGAGATGGCGATTAACAGGCGAAGTGAGTAGGGCAAAACCTGGTCTGGCACAATCAGGGCCTGCGTGCACTTATTTTCGCACTGGCGAAAGGCCGTGCAAGCTTATAGGGCTCATGTTGACAAATATTACAAATAGTTCCCCGCCCCATTCTTCCTCTCTCTCTCTCTCTCTCTCTCTCTCTCTCTCTCTCTCTCTCTCTCTCTCTCTCTCTCTCTCTCTCTCTCTCTCTCTCTCTCTCTCTCTCTACTAAATGCTGGTGCAATTACGTTTGCTTAGAGAATATTTCAAATATCATAATAACATGATAGTAATGCCTTGATTGATCACTACACTTATGTTCAAGCATTCAGCGGAATTTTTTTTTCGCATATCATATTTACATCGCTGTCAACAACAGCATTTTACCGCTGTTGTTGATGTCATTGCAAGATTACGCCGAGTATTTTGCATTGCTTACTGAGCCACAATCTCAGATACCCCTGTAAGTAACCAACGCAACCCGATTCCCTACCGAATCTCGCGCAGCTGTTTCCCCACATGTGAATATACGGGATTGCGGAGAAAATCGTTAACACCTTCGCCAGGTAGGGCGGCTCTGCGGAATTGCTAGATATCTAAAAGAAAAACACCCCGACAAACAAAATTGAATGTCCTTCATTATTATTCAGATGATCATATTGTTCTTCTCTTGTATCATCATAAAGGTCTTTCACATAATCTGATCACGCATGTAAAATCTGATCTTTTTCTATTATGATTTTGCCATCTTTGGTTTTTAGGCAACCAGTTGATGTGTGTGTTCTTTTGTTAGTGATGTCATTAATTCTTGTGTGCATTAATTTGGTATTCTGGGTGTTTTGTTGGTTTTCAATTTCCTTGCAAGTTTCCTCAAGCCATGTTTCTTTTGCCTCTTTGCATAGCTTATAATTTTCCTGTGAATCTCTTCGTATATTTTCTTGTTATTTTTGTTATTTCTTCTTATTTCAATGAGTTTTAAGATGTCTTCCATCATCCATTTCTTGCGTCCTATTATCTTTATTGTTGGGATTATCATTGTTGTTAGTGCAGCTTCTTGACTGATTTCTTTTATATTTCCAATTGGTCACTGACGTCTTGAAATAAAATTTCCATTTCGGACAATGCATCGAATCTGTTCTTTACCTCTACGTTGAATTTATCTTTTATCTCCTCACTCTTCAGTGCCTGTAGATCAAATTTTGCGTTTCTATTTGTATATTGGACTTTCTTTAAGTTTATATGTAAATTCTTCTTCTTCTTCTTCTTCTTCTTCAGCGTTCCGAGCCATTGAGGTTCTTTGCTGCAGATACAATCCGTCTCCATTCGTCTCTCTGGTTGACCTTCTCTTGCCAGTCGTTGATTCCAAGTGCTTGTAGGTCTGTATATATATTATCTCTCCACCATCTTCTTGGTCTACCTTATATGTAAATTGCTTATTGATTGATAAATTGATTGGTAAATTGATTAATCTATGGTTGCAGTAGCAGTCTGCACTTGGTAGGGGGACATAAACATCTAATATTGGTACAAGGGAAATTACTAGAATTTAAAAATGAAAATGGTATACCTAGATATAGTACCAATAACTAACATCAAAATCTTTTACTTTTCTTTGAGAAAAAAAAAATAATTACTACCGCAGTCACTCTTTGCAATTGTGAGAAGAAAGTTATTAAAATCTTTATACAACACTTGTTTAATCTTTATTTGCTTACATTTTATGATTCACTTTTTCAATTTTATGTTTATGTTTAATTGTTAAAACTGTACTTTTAATGATAAGTATGTTGTTCGAGTTGAAAACTACCCCTCTGTGGGGAAACAACATTTTTTTACTGGCCTCTTAAGGCCACCCACAATTTAAAGACAATTTACTTACATTAACGGCGAAAGACCTTGGAAGTCTATGGAGTTTATGTTGATAAATATGTTTAGAGGAAATGTCACTTATGTTCGTAAATTTCATTCAATTTGAACAAATAGCTCTCTCTCTCTCTCTCTCTCTCTCTCTCTCTCTCTCTCTCTCTCTCTCTCTCTCTCTCTCTCTCTCTCTCGCTCTCTCGCTCTCTTGCTCTCTCTCTGTCGCTCTCTCTCTCTCTCTCTCTCTCTCTCTCTCTCTCTCTCTCTCTCTCTCTCTCTCTCTCTCTCTCTCTCTCTCTCTCTCAATAGATCCCTATCACAATAGATTACGCAACCACATTATACAAGATTCAAGTTTGGTGAATCAGCCATGTGCACGTGTGGATTATCGTCGCAAACAGCAGAGCACATACTCAAAGACTGCCCAAATTACAACATGTCTAGGCTAACCTTCTGGCCAAGAGAGACGACAGTGGAAGATAAACTCTATGGACTGCTGAGTGAACTAAAAAGGACAGTTAAATTCACACAAGAGGTAACATTGCAGTTATAATATTTAAGGCGAACGAAAAAAGAAGAAGAAGAAGCATTACATTACGAGGGCCTAGGACTGTTTACAAAAATTGATAATTAGAAAGAAATCTTATCAAAAATGTTGAAATAATCATATCGGTACATGAAATTCTTTAAAATTTAACAAAATAACTTTAAAACGAAGTAAAAATAATTATTCCTAAATGCCCTCGCGGGCCGCATAAAATCAGGTGGCGGGCCGCATGCGGCCCGCAGGCCGTAGTTTGCCCACCCCTGATCTAGAGGAATGGATAACCAATACGTCTGGAACATGGTAGGCTGCATACGCTGGCGACTCAGCGTCAAACCTCCGAGACCTCGCCTCCACGAGCAGGAGGCGAACGATGGCCAGACCCTACACCTTTGGGATTTGACTTAGAGGCGTTCAGCCAATCCCGCAGGTACGGGTCGTATACGCGCCCGTACCACTGGGCACGTACACCTGTCAATCGCAGCTGTCTGGACCTGTGTGAGCGTGTACTAACGTCAGACTCCCCGCCTGACTCGTGCGGATAACGCGACCCACGGAATATATATATATATATATATATATATATATATATATATATATATATATATATATATATATATATATATATATGTGTGTGTGTGTGTGTTTGTGTGTGTGTGTGTGTGTGTGTGTGTGTGTGTGTGTGTGTGTGTGTTTGTGCGCATATTTGTGTGTTACACGTTCTATGTGCATGTCTATTTATGTATCTACCTATCGATCCATCCATACATATTACATACTGAAGCAAGACGGGGTCGCCTTATGTAGGGGCAAGCTTTATACAGGCGAGACTTTTCCATTACGAGTCATCTGTCTCGATGTCTGATCCACGAATGTCCATGGACCCACTGCTTCAATGGCGTTACACGTTTTCACTTGTTTTGTGTGACACGTGACCTGTTTCTTTTGCTATAGATTATGCATCTATCCCGTCAGTCACGTAGACATGAGTAGTGTAACATGGGCTAAAGGATGACCGTTTTTGTGGATCTTATATACATCAACCATTTATCGATCCTGATCCACAAAGGGCGATAACTCTTCAGGTGTTGTTTTTTGAAAGTGGTCAGTGGTGTGGTCAAGTGACTCATCAGAGTGGGTGTGGTCTAGTGACTCATCAGAGGTGGTGTTCAAGTGACCCCCTTAAATTGTAGGTACGACATAAAAAAAATACGACATAAAACAACAATAAAGAAAACAAACGAGTCAAGTAAGGTACATAATAATTTTCAAAAAAAAAAAAAAACACACAAAAAAAACATATATACAAAAGAAGAAAAAAAAAAGAAGAAAAAAAAAAGGGGGGGGGGGGAAACAACATAGTCAAGTGACCCCTTAAATTATAGGTAAGTGTGTGCGATGACGTGCTCAAGTGGTGGTCAAGAGGTGGTCAAGAGGTGGTCAAGCGGTCAAGGGTGGTCAAGTAATCCTTTAAATTGTAGGGGAGAGTACGTGTAGTGATATGGTGGTGGTTAAAGTGTCAATGGCATGGGCAAGTGGTGGTCAAGCAGTGGTCAACAGGTGGTCAAGTGGTCGAGTGACCACTTAAATTGTCGGGGAAAGTAGGTGTAGTGATATTGCAATGATCATGAGGTGGTCAAGCGGTGGTCAAGAGGTGGTCAAGCGGTGGTCAAGCGGTGGTCAAGTGGTCAAGTGACCACTTAAATTGTAGAGGAAGTTACGTGTAGTGACATGGTGGTGTTTAAAACGATCGCTGACGTGGTCAAGAGGTGGTCAAGTAGTGGTCAAGCAGTGGTCACATGGTCAAGTGACCCTTTAAATTGTATGGGAGAGTATGGCTAATGATGTGGTGATGATCAAGAGGTGGTCAAGTAGTGGTCAAGTAGTGGCCAAGGGGTGGTCAAGTGGTTAAATGACCCCTTAAATTGATGGGGAGAGTACGTGTAGTGACACGGTGATGATCAAGAGGTGGTCAAGTAGTGGTCAAGTGGTGGTCAAGCGGTGGTCAAGTGGTCAAATAACCCTAAAATTGTAGAGGAGAGTGTGTCTTGTGATGCAGGATGATCAAAAGGTGGTCAAGTAGTGGTCAAGCAGTGGTCAAGAGGTGGTCAAGTGGTCGAGTGACCACTTAAATTGTCGGGGAAAGTAGGTGTAGTGATATGGTGATGATCATGAGGTGGTTAAGCGGTGGTCAAGAGGTGGTCAAGCGGTGGTCAAGCAGTGGTCAAGTGGTCAAGTGACCACTTAAATTGTAGAGGTAGTTACGTGTAGTGACATGGTGGTGTTTAAAACGATCGCTGACGTGGTCAAGTGGTGGTCAAGTAGTGGTCAAGCAGTGGTCACATGGTCAAGTGACCACTAAAATTATAGAGGAGAGTGCGTCTTGTGACACGGTGATGATCAAGAGGTGGTCAAGTAGTGGTCAAGTGGTGGTCAAGCGGTGGTCAAGGGGTGGTCAAGTGGTTAAATGACCCCTTAAATTGTTGGGGAGAGTACTATAGTGTCACGGTGATAATCAAGAGGTGGTTAAGTAGTGGTCATGTGGTGGTCAAGCGGTGGTCAAGTGGTCAAATAACCCTAAAATTGTAGAGGAGAGTGTGTCTTGTGATGCAGTGATGATCAAGAAGTGGTCAAGTCGTGGTCAAGGAGTGGTCAAGGGGTGGTCAAGTGGTCAAGTTACCCCTTAAATTGATGGGGAGAGTACGTGTAATGACACGATGATGATCAAGATGTAGTCAAGTAGTGGTCAATTGGTGGTCAAGTAGTGGTCAAGTAGTGGTCAAGTGGTGGTCAAGCGGTGGTTAAGTGGTCGTGTGACCACATAAATTGTAGAGGAGAGTAGGTGTAGTGACATGGTGATGATCAAGAGGTGGTCAAGTTGTTAGGTCTAGAGGTTGTGGTGTCTCAGTCATGAAGTATCAAACTGTCTGCTCTGGGAAGGATGTCGCTGATCAGGGCGAGTAGGTTCTAATACGTTTATCGCTATTGTCTATAATTGGCGTATTTGTATAATAATAATAGTAGAGTTGTTTCGTAGTAATGTTAGTCATCATCATCAAGGGGCATGTTAGGTGATATTTGTAATGGTAGTAGTAGTAGCAGTAGTAGCAATACCAACAATAGTACTAATTATCATCATCATCACGTGTCTTACCACGGACGTACCACCCACACATTGCGATCTCCAACAACCATTGAACAATTCCGGGGTTGACTCACACTACAGAAATCCCCAATTAACGGCATTACCTTTATGTAATGGTGGTACTCATAGTACCAATAGCACCAGTAGTAATAGTCACCAACATCAGCAAGAGACTTACCGCCTGACATTGGTCAGTATGACACTCCATAAACTATGATCTCCGACACCATGGATACAAATAGTAATAATATTGGTAATAGTAGTAGTGGTAGTGGTAGTGGTAGTGGTAGTCGTAGTAGTAGTAGTAGTAGTAGTAGTAGTAGTAGTAGTAGTAGTAGTAGTAGTAGTAGTAGTAGTAGTAGTAGTAGTAGTAGTATTAGTATTAGTAGTAGTAGTAGTAGTAGTAGCAGTAGTAGTAGTAGTAGTAGTAGTAGTAGTAGTAGTAGTAGTAGTAGTAGTAGTAGTAGTAGTAGTAGTAGTAGTAGTAGTAGTAGTAGTAGTAGTAGTAGTAGTAGTAGTAGTAGTAGTAGTAGTAGTAGTAGTGGTGGTGGTGGTCGTGGTAATAGTAGAAGTAGTAGAATAACGAGGGTGCTTGTTGTTTCACTAAGTATTTGTATATCCTATGTAGTATAAAGCTAGTTTGTGTTGTATGCCATGTAAGGTGTTACTGAAATATCTGTATTTTGTAGTTCTAAGAGGTGATGACGTCATAACCCACCACTCTATCACCTTATTGATAGTGTCTCCAGTGCCGCGAAAAAGACTCACTGTGAGATATCGATCATTTCTCAAAGCGACAGCATCCGGGGTGCATGCCCATTACGAGCAAACATCGATACGACACTTAAAAGGCAACTACAAGGCAAATGGCGTCGAATATAGTGTAACGTACAAAACTTATGAGGTCATCGGTTGTCCATTCCATCACGGTCGACAAATAGGCGCTCACTAACTTCACAATATGCTCACTCAAATAAACAGATAGGATAATAAGGCACTGACCCAAACAAGGAAAACGGACAAAAACAAGGGGGGGGGGGGAAAAATGACATAAGCGTCAAAATATAACACATACAAAGACAGATACAACAGTGACTAAAAAAATAATAAAAATGACACGACAAAATAACACACACACACACACACACACACACACACACACACACACACACACACACACACACACACACACACACACACACAATGAAAACTGAAACAACCAATGAAAAATCGCTGACACGAACACTAGAAGCTGACACAAACACTAAACAAGGTACCTAAAGAAAAGCTAAACTTTGTTAACCAAAATGTGAAAGTAGGAAAATGTGATACCCAAATGTAAAACAAATAGCAAGAGAGGAATAGCTCGTCCCAACTTATAAAAAGTAGGAAAATATGTCAACCAAATGGAAAAAAGTTAGGCCAAATACAAAAAGTATCTAACTCAAACTAATGAAAAGTAGGGAAACTTTGTTAACCAAAGGAGGGGAGAAACCTAGGTCAAGTAGGAAAATCTGTTACCCAAAAGTGAAAAATGTCGGCCAAATACAGAAATAGTTCGTCCACACGTATGCAAACTAGGAAAATGTTTTTAGTCGAACAGGATAAAATATTGCCCAAGTAGGAAAATTTGAGAGCCAAATGTGAAAAAATATAATCCAAAGATAGGAATATCTCGTTCCAACTTATAAAAAGAAGGAAAATTCTCAACCAAATGAGAAAAAGTTAGACCAAGTATAGTAACATCTCAACCAAACTTATGAAAAGTAGGAAACTTTGTTAGCCAAAGCGAAAAAACCTACGGCAAGTAGGAAAATCTGTTAGCCAAATGTGAAAAAATGTCAGCCAAATACAGAAATACCTCGTCCACACTTATTAAAATTAGGAAAAATTTGTTAGCCAAATAGTAAAAATATTGCCCAAGTAGGAAAATTTGATAGCCAAATGTAAAAAAATATCACCCAAAGAGAGGAATATCTCGGCCAGACTTATAAAAAGTAGGAGAACTATTTGCCAAATGGGAAAAAGTTAGGCCAAATACAGAAATATCTCAACCAAACATATAAAAAATAGGAAAATTGATAACCAAACGGGAAATATATTGACCAACTAGGGAAATGTGTTACTCAAAGAGGAAAAATAATGACCAAATAACGAAATACATCGCTCAAACTTATGAAAACTAGGAAACTTTGTTAGCCAAATGGAAGAAACCTTGGTCAAGTAGGAAAATCTGTTAGCCAAATGTGAAAAATGTCGGCCAAATGCAGAAATAGTTCGGCCACACGTATGCAAACAAGGAAAGGTTGTTAGCCAGATAGGAAAAGTATTAACCAAGTAAGAAAATGTGATAGCCAAAGGTGAAAAAATATCAGCCAAAGAGAGAAATATCTCATCCAAACTTATAAAAAGAAGGAAAATTCTCAACCAAATGAGAAAAAGTTAGACCAAATATAGTAACATCTCAACCAAACTTATGAAAACTAGGAAACTTTGTTAGCCAACGAGAATAAAAACCTAGGTCAAGTAGGAAAATCTGTTAGCCAAATGTAAAAAATGTCGGCCAAATACAGAAATACCTCGTCCGCACTTATTAAAATTAGGAAAAATTTGTTAGCCAAATAGTAAAAATATTGCCCAAGTAGGAAAATTTGATAGCCAAATGTAAAAAAATATCACCCAAAGAGAGGAATATCTCGGCCAGACTTATAAAAAGTAGGAGAACTATTTGCCAAATGGGAAAAAGTTAGGCCAAATACAGAAATATCTCAACCAAACATATAAAAAATAGGAAAATTGATAACTAAACGGGAAATATATTGACCAACTAGGGAAATGTGTTACTCAAAGAGGAAAAATAATGACCAAGTAACGAAATACATCGCTCAAACTTATGAAAACTAGGAAACTTTGTTAGCCAAATGGAAGAAACCTTGGTCAAGTAGGAAAATCTGTTAGCCAAATGTGAAAAATGTCGGACAAATGCAGAAATAGTTCGGTCACACGTATGCAAACTAGGAAAAGTTGTTAGCCAGATAGGAAAAGTATTGGCCAAGTAAGAAAATTTGATAGCCAAATGTGAAAAAATATCAGCCAAAGAGAGAAATATCTCATCCAAACTTATAAAAAGAAGGAAAATTCTCAACCAAATGAGAAAAAGTTAGACCAAATATAGTAATATCTCAACCAAACTTATGAAAACTAAGAAACTTTGTTAGCCAAAGAGAAACAACCTTGGTCAAGTAGGAAACTCTGTTACCCAAATGTGAAAAATGTCCACCAAGTACAGAAATAACTTGTCCACACTTATGAAAACTACGAAAATTTTGTTACCCAAAGATGAAAAATATTGCCCAAGTAGGAAAATTTGAAAGCCAAATGTGAAAAAAATATCACCCAAAGAGAGAAATATCTCGTCCAGACTTATAAAAAGTTGGAAAATTTGTCAACCAAATGGGGTAAAGTTAGACCAAATACAGAAACATCTTAACCACATTTATAAAAAACGAGGGGAAAATGTCGACCAAATACAGAAATAACTCAACCCAATTTATAAATATGGCAACCAAACTTATGAAACGTAGGAAAATGTGTTAACCAAAAGGGGAAAATATGGTACACGTAACGAAATATCTCATCCAAACTTATAAAAAGTAGGAAAATATGTCAACCAAACGCGAACAATGTCGGCCAAATACAGAAATTTCTCAACCAAACTCATGAAAAGTAGGAACAACTTGTTACCCAAATAGGAAAAATATTGGTCAAGTAAAGAAATAGCGTGGTCAAACCTATAAAAACGTACCAACATTTGTTAACACAACTTGGCCACTTGTTCTTACAAACTTGCTCGCTGGCTCAAACAATTTGTCCACTTGCTATTACAATCGGTCGACCTATCCTATCAACTCACACACTTACCATAACAACTGTCCCTTTTCCCCAACAACGTGTCCACCGACTCTCTCATATTATCGACTCACCCTATCAACTTACCCACTGACTCTAACAACTTCCCCACATGGGCTCACAATATTTCCACTTGTTATTACAACTTGTCGACAGCCTCGCCCAAATTACCACTTACCCTTACAAACTGTCCCAACTGCGCGCACAAAGGTGTCCACTTGTGATTTCATGGCCTTCTCACCACATAGATAAGTAGCCCTCATAAAATACAAATGTATCCCGCAAGTCATACAGAAGTGTCCCCCATATTGTCATAAAAAATATTTGTGTGTGTAGGTAAGTTCATGTCTTTGGCAGTTCATATTTTGTAAATTCATTTCTTCAGCATAAGATTTGTGTAAGTTCACGCCCTCATCATAAATTTTGTTGTGTAAGTTCATGTCTTCGACAGTTCGTGTTTTGCTAAGGCCTAGTTTTAGTGATAAAGGCAGAAGTCTATTGGCTAGAATTTCAACCTGAGTGGTCAATTACTAACACTGCCTGTGGACAGCTATTCTTACCCATGAGCTAAAGTTGAGAAAATGAACTTCTGTTGAATGGAAGCTACCGCAGACTTGAATTATTAAACCCCTCTGGAAGAAGTAGCGGCAGCTTAACCAGGAAAAGATCGAATTAGTTATCCCCCTTAGTCTGGGATTTATGAAAATATATGCTCACACAAGCGATATTACTCATGACGTCAGATAAACAAAAATATAATGGATAACAAATTCGATCTTTTCCTGGTTAAGCTGCCGCTACTTCTTCCAGAGGGGTTTAATAATTCAAGTCTGCGGTAGCTTCCATTCAACAGAAGTTCATTTTCTCAACTTTAGCTCATGGGTAAGAATAGCTGTCCACAGGCAGTGTTAGTAATTGACCACTCAGGTTTAAATTCTAGCCAATAGACTTCTGCCTTTTCACTAAAACTAGGCCTTAGCAAAACATGAACTGTCGAAGACATGAACTTACACAACAAAATTTATGATGAGGGCGTGAACTTACACAAATCTTATGCTGACGAAATGAATTTACAAAATATGAACTGCCAAAGACATGATCTTACCTACACACACAAATATTTTTTTTATGACAATATGGGGGACACTTCTGTATGACTTGCGGGATACATTTGTATTTTATGAGGGCTACTTATCTATGTGGTGAGGAGGCCGTGAAATCACAAGTGGACACCTTTGTGCGCGCAGTTGGGACAGTTTGTAAGAGTAAGTGGTAATTTGGGCGAGGCTGTCGACAAGTTGTAATAACAAGTGGAAATTTTGTGAGCCCATGTGGGGAAGTTGTTAGAGTCAGTGGGTAAGTTGATAGGGTGAGTCGATAATATGAGAGAGTCGGTGGACACGTTGTTGGGGAAAAGGGACAGTTGTTATGGTAAGTGTGTGAGTTGATAGGATAGGGCGACCGATTGTAATAGCAAGTGGACAAATTGTTTGAGTCAGCGAGCAAGTTTGTAAGAACAAGTGGCCAAGTTGTGTTAACAAATGTTGGTACGTTTTTATAGGTTTGACCACGCTATTTCTTTACTTGACCAATATTTTTCCTATTTGGGTAACAAGTTGTTCCTACTTTTCATGAGTTTGGTTGAGAAATTTCTGTATTTGGCCGACATTGTTCGCGTTTGGTTGACATATTTTCCTACTTTTTATAAGTTTGGATGAGATATTTCGTTACGTGTACCATATTTTCCCCTTTTGGTTAACACATTTTCCTACGTTTCATAAGTTTGGTTGCCATATTTATAAATTGGGTTGAGTTATTTCTGTATTTGGTCGACATTTTCCCCTCGTTTTTTATAAATGTGGTTAAGATGTTTCTGTATTTGGTCTAACTTTACCCCATTTGGTTGACAAATTTTCCAACTTTTTATAAGTCTGGACGAGATATTTCTCTCTTTGGGTGATATTTTTTCACATTTGGCTTTCAAATTTTCCTACTTGGGCAATATTTTTCATCTTTGGGTAACAAAATTTTCGTAGTTTTCATAAGTGTGGACAAGTTATTTCTGTACTTGGTGGACATTTTTCACATTTGGGTAACAGAGTTTCCTACTTGACCAAGGTTTTTTCTCTTTGGCTAACAAAGTTTCTTAGTTTTCATAAGTTTGGTTGAGATGTTACTATATTTGGTCTAACTTTTTCTCATTTGGTTGAGAATTTTCCTTCTTTTTATAAGTTTGGATGAGATATTTCTCTCTTTGGCTGATATTTTTTCACATTTGGCTATCAAATTTTCTTACTTGGCCAATACTTTTCCTATCTGGCTAACAACTTTTCCTAGTTTGCATACGTGTGACCGAACTGTTTCTGCATTTGTCCGACATTTTTCACATTTGGCTAACAGATTTTCCTACTTGAACAAGGTTTTTTTCCCTTTGGCTAACAAAGTTTCCTAGTTTTCATAAGTTTGAGCGATGTATTTCGTTACTTGGTCATTATTTTTCCTCTTTGAGTAACACATTTCCCTAGTTGGTCAATATATTTCCCGTTTAGTTATCAATTTTCCTATTTTTTATATGTTTGGTTGAGATATTTCTGTATTTGGCCTAACTTTTTCCCATTTGGCAAATAGTTCTCCTACTTTTTATAAGTCTGGCCGAGATATTCCTCTCTTTGGGTGATATTTTTTTACATTTGGCTATCAAATTTTCCTACTTGGGCAATATTTTTACTATTTGGCTAACAAATTTTTCCTAATTTTAATAAGTGCGGACGAGGTATTTCTGTATTTGGCCGACATTTTTTACATTTGGCTAACAGATTTTCCTACTTGACCTAGGTTTTTATTCTCGTTGGCTAACAAAGTTTCCTAGTTTTCATAAGTTTGGTTGAGATGTTACTATATTTGGTCTAACTTTTTCTCATTTGGTTGAGAATTTTCCTTCTTTTTATAAGTTTGGATGAGATATTTCTCTCTTTGGCTGATATTTTTTCACCTTTGGCTATCACATTTTCTTACTTGGTTAATACTTTTCCTATCTGGCTAACAACCTTTCCTTGTTTGCATACGTGTGGCCGAACTATTTCTGCATTTGGCCGACATTTTTCACATTTGGCTAACAGATTTTCCTACTTGACCAAGGTTTCTTCCATTTGGCTAACAAAGTTTCCTAGTTTTCATAAGTTTGAGCGATGTATTTCGTTATTTGGTCATTATTTTTCCTCTTTGAGTAACACATTTCCCTAGTTGGTCAATATATTTCCCGTTTGGTTATCAATTTTCCTATTTTTTATATGTTTGGTTGAGATATTTCTGTATTTGGCCTAACTTTTTCCCATTTGGCAAATAGTTCTCCTACTTTTTATAAGTCTGGCCGAGATATTCCTCTCTTTGGGTGATATTTTTTTACATTTGGCTATCAAATTTTCCTACTTGGGCAATATTTTTACTATTTGGCTAACAAATTTTTCCTAATTTTAATAAGTGTGGACGAGGTATTTCTGTATTTGGCTGACATTTTTTCACATTTGGCTAACAGATTTTCCTACTTGACCTAGGTTTTTTCGCTTTGGCTAACAAAGTTTCCTACTTTTCATAAGTTTGGTTGAGATGTTACTATACTTGGTCTAACTTTTTCTCATTTGGTTGAGAATTTTCCTTCTTTTTATAAGTTGGAACGAGATATTCCTATCTTTGGATTATATTTTTTCACATTTGGCTCTCAAATTTCCTACTTGGGCAATATTTTATCCTGTTCGACTAAAAACATTTTCCTAGTTTGCATACGTGTGGACGAACTATTTCTGTATTTGGCCGACATTTTTCACTTTTGGGTAACAGATTTTCCTACTTGACCTAGGTTTCTCCCCTCCTTTGGTTAACAAAGTTTCCCTACTTTTCATTAGTTTGAGTTAGATATTTTTGTATTTGGCCTAACTTTTTTCCATTTGGTTGACATATTTTCCTACTTTTTATAAGTTGGGACGAGCTATTCCTATCTTGGTATTTGTTTTAAATTTGGGTATCACATTTTCCTATTTTCACATTTTGGTTAACAAAGTTTAGCTTTTCTTTAGGTACCTTGTTTAGTGTTTGTGTCAGCTTCTAGTGTTCGTGTCAGCTTCTAGTGTTCGTGTCAGCGATTTTTCATTGGTTGTTTCAGTTTTCATTGTGTGTGTGTGTGTGTGTGTGTGTGTGTGTGTGTGTGTGTGTGTGTGTGTGTGTGTGTGTGTGTGTTATTTTGTCGTGTCATTTTTATTATTTTTTTTAGTCACTGTTGTATCTGTCTTTGTATGTGTTATATTTTGACGCTTATGTCATTCCCCCCCCCCACCCCTTGTTTTTGTCCGTTTTCCTTGTTTGGGTCAGTGCCTTATTATCCTATCTGTTTATTTGAGTGAGCATATTGTTAAGTTAGTGAGCGCCTATTTGTCGACCGTGATGGAACGGACAACCGATGGCCTCATAAGTAGTTGTACGTTACGCTATATTCGACGCCATTTTGCCTTGTCGTTGCCTTTTAAGTGTCGTATCGATTGTTTGCTCGTAATGGGCATGCACCCCGGATGCTGTCGCTTTGAGAAATGATCGATATCTCACAGTGAGTCTTTTTCGCGGCACTGGAGACACTATCAATAAGATGATAGAGTGGTGGGTTATGACGTCATCACCTCTTAGAACTACAAAATACAGATATTTCAGTAACACCTTACATGGCATACAACACAAACTAGCTTTATACTACATACGATATACAAATACTTAGTGAAACAACAAGCACCCTCGCTATTCTACTACTCCTACTATTACCACCACCACCACCACCACTACCACTACTACTACTACTACTACTACTACTACTACTACTACTACTACTACTACTACTACTACTACTACTACTACTACTACTACTACTACTACTACTACTACTACTACTACTACTACTACTACTACTTCTACTACTACTACTACTACTACTACTACTACTACTACTACTACTACTACTACTACTACTACTACTACTACTACTACTACTACTACTACTACTACTACTACTACTACTACTACTACTATTACCAATATTATTACTATTTGTACCAATGGTGTCGGAGATCATAGTTTATGGAGTGTCATACTGACCAATGTCAGGCGGTAAGTCTCTTGCTGATGTTGGTGACTATTACTACTGGTGCTATTGGTACTATGAGTACCACCATTACATAAAGGTAATGCCGTTAATTGGGGATTTCTGTAGTGTGAGTCAACCCCGGAATTGTTCAATGGTTGTTGGAGATCGCAATGTGTGGGTGGTACGTCCGTTGGTAAGACACGTGATGATGATGATAATTAGTACTATTGTTGGTATTGCTACTACTGCTACTACTACTACCATTACAAATATCACCTAACATGCCCCTTGATGATGATGACTAACATTACTACGAAACAACTCTACTATTATTACTATACAACCACGCCAATTATAGACAATAGCGATAAACGTATTAGAACCTACTCGCCCTGATCAGCGACATCCTTCCCAGAGCAGACAGTTTGATACTTCATGACTGAGACACCCCAACCTCTAGACCTAACAACTTGACCACCTCTTGATCATCACCATGTCACTACACCTACTCTCCTCTACAATTTATGTGGTCACTCGACCACTTGACCACCGCTTGACCACCACTTAACCACTACTTGACCACCGCTTGACCACCACTTGACCACTACTTGACTACATCTTGATCATCATCGTGTCACTACACGTACTCTCTCCATCAATTTAAGGGGTAACTTGACCACTTGACCACCCCTTGACCACTCCTTGACCGCTACTTGACCACCTCTTGATCATCACTGCATCACAAGACACACTCTCCTCTACAATTTTAGGGTTATTTGACCACATGACCACCGCTTGACCACTTTACCACTACTTGACCACCTCTTGATCATCACCGTGTCACTACACATACTCTCCCCAACAATTTAAGGGGTCATTTAATCACTTGACCACCCCTTGACCACTACTTGACCACCTCTTGATCATCACCACATCACAAGACGCACTCTCCTCTACAATTTAAGTGTCACTTGACCACGTGACCACTGCTTGACCACCACTTGACCACGTCAGCGATCGTTTTAAAACCACCTTGTCACTACACGTAACTTCCTATACAATTTAAGGGGTCACTTGACCACCGCTTGACCACCTCTTGACCATCGTTTGACCACCTCATGATAATCACCATATCACTACACCTACTTTCCCGGACAATTTAAGTGGTCACTCGACCACTTGACCACCTCTTGACCACTGCTTGACCACCACTTGCCATGCATTGACACTTTAAACCACCACCATATTACTACACTTACTCTCCCTACAATTTAAAGGATTACTTGACCACCCTTGACCGCTTGATCCACCTCTTGACCACCTCTTGACCACCACTTGAGCACGTCATCGCACACATTTACCTATAATTTAAGGGGTCACTTGACTATGTTGTTTTCCCCCTTTGTTTTTTTCTTCTTTTGTATATATGTCTTTTTTCTTTTTTTTTGAAAATTATTATGTATCTTACTTGACTTGTTTGTTTTCTTTATTGTTGTTTTATGTCGTATTTTTTTTAATGTCGTACCTACAATTTAAGGGGGTCACTTGAACACCACCTCTGATGAGTCACTAGACCACACCCACTCTGATGAGTCACTTGACCACACCCCTGACCACTTTCAAAAAAAAACAACACCTGAAGAGTTATCGCCCTTTGTGGATCAGGATCGATAAAAGGTTGATTTATATAAGATCTACAAAAACGGTCATCCTTTAGCCCATGTTACACTACTGACATGATCTCTATTTATGAGTCAAGACACACAAGCGTGAGCGCACGCACGAGCGACAGACAGACAGACAGACAGACAGACAGACAGACAGACAGACAGACAGACAGGCAGGCAGGCAGGCAGGCAGGCAGGCAGGCAGGCAGGCAGGCAGACAGACAGACAGACAGACAGACAGACAGACAGCGAGTTTTTATGTTTTTATATTTTCCTAGGAGCAATTATAACATCATACGGAAGATGAACAACAGAGATTAAGGTCAAGCAAAACCTGCATTCCATAAAATGAACAGTATCTTATGCAATGCGTTACTATCACTGTTATGTTATAAATAGTGCACAAAACCTGTTTATCAGTATGGCTGCGAATCATGGCGCATTTAGTGAACAAATTAGGAAAAGCTTGGAAGCAACTGAGAACGCTTGGACTACCAGAGTAACTAACAACGATTGCCTGGCAAATATTAGTGAAATTAAAACATTATATTCAACTATAAGAAAGAGACAAATAGCTTTCTTTGGTGACGTTGGAGAATATCATGACAGTGCAAAGAAAAGTGGAAAAAGGGGCAGAACCAGACCTAGATAAATGATGCTGGCTGGACTAAAACGGCGGCATGCAGGAATATCATAAACAGAGTTGATCCAGAGGACCAAGGACCGAGATCTGTGGAAAGACATGAACGCCTACTCCAGCTGACAAAGCACTTGATGATGATAATAACTTGCAAACCTATTACATAATCCAGTGCTATCTCCATCCATCCATCAAGTGCCATGCCGATAAGCGTGGGCGGCCATGTTCTGCCATCTCACTCGATCACCAGAGTCGTGGATAGGCTCTGTGTTCCTGTCTCGACTATGCCACGTGGCCAAGCCATCCAGGTATTTACTTCTCGGGCTTCCCCTCGGTCTCTTCCCTTCGATCTTGCCAGTTGTCACCAAGTTCTCCAAGTCATTTCTTCTCATTACATGCCCAAAAATTTTTTGACTGTCTACGTCTAATGTCTCTAATCAGTTTACGATCTTCATTTGTCTCTTGAAGGACTTGTTCATTGGTTTTTCTGTCTGTCCATGGTATTCTTTGCATTTTCCTCAGAAACCACATTTCCACAGCCATCAGATGTTTTTCAGCTTGGCTGCTCATTGTCCACGCTTCACATCCATACAAAAGTATAGGTTCTATGTAGCACTTCAACACTCTTTTTCTCGTTTCAATTGATATCTTTTTATTGGTCAGTATGTTTTCCATCTTGCAAAAGGCTACCTTCGCAAAGGCAATTCTTGTTCTAATCTCTTCGAGGCATCTCCCATCAGATGTTATGACTGTTCCTAGATAACTGTATCGATTCACTTGCTTAAGAATATGCCCATTTACTCGTATATCACATTGTGGTATTTCCTTCTTCCCAGTGACGACCATAATCTGTGTCTTCTTACTATTCAGTTCTAACCCTAGTTGTTCACTGTGTGCAACAACCGCATCTACTAAATGTTGCAGGTCCTGTTCATTGTCTGCAATCAAGACTGTATCATCTGCATATCTAATGTTATTGATGTATCGTCCCCCAATGTTGATTCCTTCCATATCTTCTATATTTCTGAAAATATTCTCACTGTACAGGGAAAAAAGATCTGGAGACATTACACATCCCTGTCTCACACCTCTTTTAATAGGCTGATATTGGCCTATCGTTCTCAATTCTGATAGCAGCTTGTTGTTTCCAATATATGTTTTTTACAAGTCTAAGGTCTTTTCCATCAATTTGTAGATCTTCAAGCATCCTTATCATGTCGACATGTCTCACTTTATCGAAAGCCTTTGTGTAGTCAATAAAGCAAAGATATAGATCTTTGTTTACTTCTATAGAACGTTCAATTATTGTTCTCAGTATATACACAGCATTTACTGTACCCTTGCCTTCTACAAACCCACATTGTTCTTCTCCAATTTCGGGTTGTATTTTCTTCCTAACTCTTTGCATGATAATTCTCAGCGAAATCTTCGTGATGTGGCTCATTATACTAATTTTTCGATGTTGATCACACTCCAAAGCTCCTGATTTCTTCGGGATTGCAATAAATATAGAATTACATAATTCAGGAGGTATATCTCCAGAATAATGCGAGCAGTCTGGTGACTTGTTCTATTCCATATTCTTCTAAGGCATTGATCATTTCTATTGTGATGTTATCTGTACGTGGGGTCTTGCCAGTTTTCATATAGGCATTCTGAACTTCCATCTTCAAAATTGATGGTCCTTCATTATTATTCCGAAGATCATATTGTTCTTCTCTTGTATCATCATAAAGGTCTTTCACATAATCTGACCATGCATGTAAAATCTGATCTTTTTCTATTATTATTTTGCCATCTTTGGTTTTTAGGCAACCCGTTGATGTGTGTGTTCTTTTGTTAGTGATGTCATTAATTCTTTTGTGCATTAATTTGGTATTCCGGGTGTTGTGTTGGTTTTCAATTTCCTTGCAATTTTCCTCAAGCCATGTTTCTTTTGCCTCTTTGCAAAGCTTCTAATTTTCCTGTGAATCTCTTCATATTTTTCCTTGTTATTTTTGTTATTTCTTCTTATTTTCATGAGTTTTAAGATGTCTTCCGTCATCCATTTCTTGCGTCCTATTATCTTTATTTTTTGGATGGTTGTTTCTGCAGCTTGGTTGACTGATTTCTTAAAGATTTCCCATTGGCCACTGACGTTTTGGAATAATATTTCCATATCGGACAATGCATCGAATCTGTTCTTTATCTCTGCGTTGAATGTATCTTTTATCTCCTCTCTTCAGTGCCTGTAGACCAAAATGTGTGTTTCTTGGTGAATATTTGACTTTCTTTAATTTTATATGTAAATTGCTTAAGATTAATCTATGGTTGCTGTAGCAGTCTGCGCTTGGTATAGTTTTTGCGACTTTTAAGGCATTTCAAAATCTTCTGTTGTTGAGAATATAATCAATCTGATTTCTGATCTTATGATCAGGACTCCTCCAAGTCCATAATCTCCTTGGGTGCTGTTTATACCAGGTGTTTTCAATAATCAAATCCTGCTATCTACACATTAAAAATCGGCTGTCATACGCTGTCATTACTACCTATTGTGACTTGCGGTGTAGGCAAAAAAAGAAAAAAAAGAAGAAAAGAACTTCAATACTTTATGCCCTACGACCTCGCGGTGCATTCAAGATTATTTATCTACCAACATGTGACGCTGTCTTTTTCTTGCAGGCTTATCCCCGATTTTTCCCCGCAACATATCCTTTAAAAAGAAACTGTCCATCTTTATAAATTATAATATCATGCCAGATTGTGTCTTATTTTGATCTAATTCAGTAAGGCTTTCTATTGTTTCGACCTTTGTAAGATATATGTGTTAGTTTATTTGCGTTTTCCGCCTTGAGATTCATCCTCTTAGTCGATATCAAATTTCAAAGCTTCAAAATCTGTCCTCACAATGCCTATTCATTGTCCTTGTTTCTTTACTATGCAACAATGTACTATTCACATTGTGATATTTTAGGAATGCTAATCGTTAGAACCGCTTTGCTGTTATGCTCTTTCGTGAGTTATTGGAAGATGCAATTTAAAAAAAAAAAAAGGGGGAAACACACACATCAACGGGTTGCCTAAAATCCAAAGATGGCAAAATAATAATAGAAAAAGATCAGATTTTACATGCATGGTCAGATTATGTGAAAGACCTTTATGATGATACAAGAGAAGAACAATATGATCTTCGGAAGATGCAATAACTATCCCGTATTTGTGGCATATAGTTTGTGAATGTTAAACCGCAGTATCATGTACTGACTGTGCTCAGTGACGATTTCTTTTTCTTCTTCTTAATCATCATCATCATCATCATCATCATCATCATCATCATCATCATCATCATCATCATCATCATCATCATCATCATCATCATCATCATCACCATCATCATCATCATCATCGTCGTCATCATCATCATCATCATCATCATCATCATCATCATCATCATCATCATCATCACCAGCCTCATCATCATCATCATCATCATCATCATCATCCTCATCATCATCATCCTCATCATCATCATCATCACCAGCCTCATCATCATCATCCTCCTCCTCATCATCATCATCTTCTACTTCTTATTCTTCTTCTTCTTCTTCTTCCTCCTCCTCCTCCTCCTCCTGTTCTTCTTCTTATCCGTAGAGATAACATGTTCTCATTCCGCGTTCAAGTGTCTGTGATGACTTGTTATATTGCAGTCTTTATGTTGTTTCTTCTCTGCTTAGGACTTTCGCAATTAGGTAGCTCGACTTGCTTCCTCCTCCTCTTCCTCCTCCTCCTCCTTGTTCGTTTTGTATCCCAGTGGATCATAGGTCCTCAACTAACTCTCGCCCAGCCGTACTGTCGTTTGTTATCCCTTGCAGCTCTCTCAGTGCCCGTTCGATATTATTCATCTGTCTCTAATTCTCTTCTCCGCGTGTTTTTGTTTTCTGTCTTTTTTATTTAACCTGTGGGTTCCAGAGGAAGGACGTCCCGGGTACACTTCAGTAGGTTTGTGCGAAACGCGGTACACAGTTAAATTAACAAGTATTATAATGTAAATTTTCATTCACTGAACATTGAAATAGCGTAAGATACCATGACACGAAGCACATACCACGATTACCCTAGTATGGTGATATACCGTCCTTCTGTCAGAATTGGAGGTCATATTTGGACGATTTATTATCCTTCGGCGCTGAATCAGTTAAAAGGCTTTTTTCAATGTGTGTTCTATCCATCGCCATGAGCTTCTCCTCACCTGTTGATTGGTTGGAATTTGTTTAGTTCTCTCCCTGAGCTTCTCATTAGTGATTCTAGCATACCACTTTAATGCGTCATGTCTGCGCACTCACAAATTAATAAATGCTTGTCGTTTATTACATGTTGGTGTTTGTCAATCAAGAATGATGATGACCATTCATTTCATCTAGTGGGGTTGAAAGTTTGGAGCCGTGAGCTCTAAGATGGCTGGTAAGGCCTGTTTTGACTCGAAATGTTCTTTGACAATGTTGGCAAAGTATGTTTGATGTTCCAGGAGGAGGATCTTCTGCGGTGTGTTTTTTGTCCAGCCTTTTTTCACAGCTCTTGTAGTCCTGTTTGCTTCATAAATTTTTAAATATTGAGCACAACCCCCTACTGGCAACGCTGATCGCATTCTGGTATGAACCCAAGGCCTATCCACGTCAATGTGGAAGCACTAGACTCGAGTTTCGCTCTCGTTTGAGCTCTTCCGTAGACCGGACACGGAAACAAACCCCGGATCATTGGCGTGTGAAGCAGGTGTGTAAATACTAGACCACGCGGCACACGCTGGACACGGCCAAATTATCACAACAGAATACCACAACGTCACCCATCGTAGGCTGTAGTCATAAATGACTACCTCTTGCGTAATGACATCACGCCACGAATTTCGGTCTTTGGCAGCAGTCTCCTAAGTGTCTTGATGAATTCCAAAAGCTTTTAGTGAGACCTTTAGAGTGTCTTTAAAGCGTTTCCTGTTGCGGTTTGGGGGCGTTCACCGCAGCACAGCTCGCTGTAAAAATCCGTCTAGGGAGCCTGTGATCTGGCATGCGAATCAAGTGACCAGCCAGCGAATCTGATTCTTCATTAGTAGAGTGTTTATTATATACTGTTCCTCCGTGTTTCTTCTTCTTCTTTCGTTCGCTTGACATATGTCTATATCTGCAATGTTGTCTCTTGTATGAATTTAACTGTCTTTTTCAGTTCACATAGTGGTCCGTAGAGTCCGTGTTTCTGATTCATACAACAGTATTGATTTGACGTTAGAATTAAATATTCTAAGTCTGTTATTTGATGTAATTTCTACTGACTTCAAGTATTCTAGTGCTATGAAAGATCATCTTGTCTTTTGTATTCTTATTGTAATATTTATTATTTGTTGCTTGCTTGCGTTCGCTGGCTGTGAACTCCAGCATGAAGTCCTGTATGTCGGATGAAGACATCCTGTTGTCCAACATCAGTGCGATGTCATACCGGACTGAGGTTTGCGTGAGTATCCGTTGTCCCATGTCTGGCTTATTGGTGTGCAGACTGGTGGTTCCTCGCCGTGCAGGCAGATACTCTCCGACTTCGAAAGAATCAGCGATCCTGCCACGTTAGCCAGGATGCACGACTAGGACGTGTTAGTAGGTCTTGGCCAGTATAAAACATGGCCCTGGTGCCTTGGAAACACCTCTGCGTCCCATTTCTATTTGTTTTGCTCTATTATACATAGAATGGCTATATATAGTCAGTGCAGGATCTGTTGGGTCGGAAACCTACCTGTTAACCCCTTAGTTGTTTGTCGATGACAGTTTTCAATCTCTCATAGCGTGATCATGTTTAATATTTCCCCAGGAAGTGAGAATAACATTATTCCTCTATAGTTTTCGTATTCCTGCAGGTTCCCCTGTCTTTGGCAGCGTCATCACATATCATTGGTATGTTGAAAGTTTCTAAGACAGCTAAATAAGCTGTGTAGAAATTCAAATTATGTGTTAATGTTGGGTTCAATAGCATCTGTTGGAATACTATTTAGACCAGCAGGTTTCCCCATCCTTCCGGAGTTTGATAGCTTTTCTAACCTCTCCTTTAGATGGTTTCGCAAAACTGATACCCAGTCCCACCTCTGTTGGCCGGATAACTGAATGATCTTTTGGAACAGGTCTATTCATACCTTCCTCACTGTATTTAGCCCATCTAATAAGCGCAGTAGCTGATATGCTGCAGTTGGTTTCAATGGAAAGATAACACCAAAGAAGTGTACTTCAAGGAGGCTGTTAGACTGTACTATCACTGGGAGAGATACAGAATGATTGAGACAAGGTGATTTTAGACTGTATTATCACTAGCAGAGACACAGAATAATTGAGACAAGGTGATTTTAGATTGTATTATCACTAGCAGAGACACAGAATGATTGAGACAAGGTGATTTTAGATTGTACGATCACTGGGAGAGACACAGAATGATTGAGACAAGGTGATTTTAGACTGTATTATCACTAGCAGAGACACAGAATGATTGAGACAAGGTGATTTTAGATTGTACGATTACTGGGAGAGACACATAATGATTGAGACAATGTGATTTTTTTAGACTGTACTATCACTAGGAGAGACACAGAATGATTGAGACAAGGTGAATTTAGACTGTACTATCACGACGAGAGGCAGAGAATGGCTGAGACTGTTAGTCAACTGTCATGAAAACAGGCAGACAATGAATGAGACCATATGCAGGCGACATTAATTGTGAAAATGAGTATATAGAATGTCGTGAATGCAAGCCTCCCCCTATCCCCTTCCCTAAAAGCTGGACAATAAAACAAAGTAATGATTTTTGACGAAGTATGGTATGAATGGTCCCAGAGGGCCTCTATAGTAGTCGTGAAGGTCATCCTGGCTAGCCCTGAAAAAAGTTATGACTAACCACGGTCATAGGCCTTGCAAGTCGACAGTGCGTGAAAGAGTTAAGAAGAATAACATGGAAGGTATTAACGGGCCGATACAATTGAAACAAACATGAGCCGGAAACGCCAACTGGTTAAGAAAACAGGATGCGACTAAATGGGACCATTAAATACTAGTTACTTCGGTGACAAGGAAGAGGAATGAACATAATTAGGGAAGTGAGGATATAGAAAGGCTCAGCTTTGCAATGGTTAGAAAAAATTGAAGCAACGCCAATAAAGCACATACTATGTATCTATTAAGTTTAAATGAAGCAATAATAAAGAAAACAGAAAATATGAAGTGGGATTCAGAATCCACAACATGTATCATTGCGGGTTGTTCCCCGTGGTGACGTGGTAAAGCCGTCTGCCTCGTGCTCACAAGGTTGTGGGTTAATTTTCGAACTCCGTCTTTCAATTCATGAGTACAGTTTTCCTGAGACCCATGTAGATCATGCCGGAGCTGGGGAGTTAGTTCTGTGTGACGCTTCCGACAAGAAGAAGACATAGCTAGAGACAATTGTGTGTCTGAGGTCTCCGCACCTGAGATGGATATCATAGAAATGTATCCAGATACAACGGAGACGTTGAAGACATTGGATTTTGACAAGCTTCCACACATTCAGGTCACACAGCCAGGTGTAGGTTTTGTTAGAAGGGCTCCACCGCTCCACCAACTACCTGGCTTGAGAACATAAAATGTTAACATAATTACAAATGCAGTGACAATGGATTACACGTGAATAAAGATTCTATAATCAAGTGTTTACAAAAATGGATGAGAAAACCCCGCTGGCAATGAAATCTATCTTCTTGCCTTTTCAATCCATCATGTGCCATACCGGAAAGTGTGGGGGAGGTAATGACTCGCCATTTCACTCGATCACCAGAGTCGTGGATCAGCTCAGTGTTCCTGTCTCGTCCATGCCATGTGGCCAAGCCATCCAGGTATTTTCTTCTCGGTCTTCCTCTTGGTCTGTTCCCTTCGATCTTGCCAGTTGTCACTAAGTTCTCCAATTCATTTCTTCTCATAACATGTCCACAAAATTTTGACTGTCTACGTTTCTCTAATCAGTTTACGATTTTCATTTGTCTCCTGTAGTACTTGGTCATTGGTTTTTCTGTCTGTCCATTGTATTCTTTGCATTTTCCTCAGAAACCACATTTCTGCAGCCATCAGATTTTTTTTTTCAGCTTGAACTGCTCATTGTCCAAGTTTCATATCCATACAAAAGAACAGGCTCTATGTATCCCCTCGACACTCTTTTTCTCGTTTCAATTGACATCTTTTTATTGGTCAGAATGTTTTTCATCTCGCTAAAGGCTACTTTTGCCATGACGATTCTTGTTCTAATCTCTTCAAGGCATCTCCCATCAAATGTTATGACTGTTCCGAGATAATTGTACCGATTCACTTGTTGAAGAATATTCCCATTTACTTGTATATTACATTGTGGTATTTCTTCCTTCCTAGTGACGACCATAACCTGTGTCTTTTTACAATTTAATTCTAACCTCAGTTGCCCACTGTGTACAACAACCGCATCTACTAATTGTTGCAGATCCTGCTCATTGTCTGCAATTAATACCGTATCATCTGCATAGCTAATGTTATTTATGTTTCGTCCTCCAATGCTGATTCAATTTATATCTTCTACATTTCTGAAAATATTTTCACTGTATAGGGAAAAATGATCTGGAGACATTACACACCCCTGCCTAACACCTCTCTTAATTGTCTGATACTGTCCCACTTCATTTTCAATCCTTATTGCAGCTTGTTGTTTCCAATATATGTTTTTTCATAAGTCTAATGTCTTTCCCATCAATTTGTAGATCTGCAAGCATATCCACCATGTTGACATGTCTAACTCTATCAAAAGCCTTTGTATAGTCAATAAAGCAAAGATGTATATCCTTGTTTACTTCTATAGCACGTTCAATAACTGTTTGCAGCATATACACAGTATTTACTGTACCCTTTCCTTCTACAAACCCGCATTGTTCTTCCCCTATTTCGGGTTGTATTTTCTTCCTCACTCTTTGCATGATAATTCGTAGAAAAGTCTTTGTGATGTGACTCATTATACTAATTGTTCTATGTTGATCACATTCCAAGGCTCCTGATTTCTTTGGGATTGAAATAAATACATAGTTACATAATTCAGAAGGTATATCTCCAGTATCATATAATGTGTTCAGCAGTCTGGTGACTTGATCCATTCCATATTCTTCTAAAGCTTTAATCATTTCTGTTGTGATGTTATCTGCACCAGGGGCCTTGCCAGCTTTCATATGCTTAAGAACATTTCGAACCTCCATGTTCAAAATTGGCGGTCTTTCATTCTTAAATCTAATATCATACTGTTCCTCTCTGTTATCACCATAAAGGTTTTTCACATAATCTGTCCATACAGATTCTTGGGGGCAGCTGTTTCTATTGTTGTTATCGTATAATGGCTGTTTAGGGTTTTCTAACTTATACTTTTGCCAATTTATATCTCTTGTATGACAGATCTTAATCACATACGACCGAGCTACCGTATGACAGTAGACGGTACTACCTACTTCCCGAATGTTTGGCGGCGCTCACCAAACCCGATACCCCACATTGTGCCAACGGCTTCGGGTGGAGGAGTGCAATTGGGAAAGTACAAGCCTTACCCTAGTCGGAGGAAATGCAATAAGTCATGGCAGGGCAGACCAGACCCTAAGCATTGGTCGGAAACTGGTCTAGGATGGAAGCTCCGACAGGCGGACAATTAGAGTAGGCCTATTTCTTTGCTGACCCAGCAGCTTATGCAGCTTGTCTTGTTCCAGACGTATTAGTGTTACTTTTCCTCTGAAGTAAAAGGGGCAGACCGAGAGAGGCATCATGCTACATGGGAGACACATGGTCTCTAAATTCAACCAATGCTTTGTGTAATGGACAAGTGCAACTCCATTTTACAAACTATCGTCTGTCAAGACGACAAGGCGCCAGTCTTATCTCTCAGACAATTGTGATAATCATATTGTGCTATCCATCTTCCCTCCCGTTAATGTTGGGGCTTTGTTCGCTCGGTTTGAACTCAAGCGTAGTCCGCAGTCATTACATGCGCTACTACTTCTAATGCATTGGACTGATTCTTGCATGTGGATTAGCTTTTATTATTTCCAGTGTCCCTTGCCATCAAGAGAACCCATTCCGACTTCAGAGGTACTTGTAATTTGCGTTCTCAAGTCAACATTTTAGTCCATCTGACCAATGTACTGGTTGAACTCGCTACCTCGGCATCAGCATACTGGAAGTTTAAGAACGAGCGCTCTTATCTATTTTTAATCTCCACTCCAATCAGTATATTTACAGCTCTTCAGTTAGTCTAAAGTTTAAACACTTAAAGTGTGTTTTCACAAAGATGGGGCAAATCGATAGACAGCAACACGTTCTCAGAAATCCAGAGCAGTAATACACCAGCTGTCACTGCTACTAAAGAACTCCAATAACATTTAACTCAAACGAATAATGATAAATGTAATTTTTTTTGTTTCTAAGCGTATAAAATACGGACTCTGATCAAAACACACAAGAAGTGAGGGAAGGGAGAGGGGAATCGAAGCACGTAAAGCACTATGCTTGAAAAGGTTCGTGTGATCAGACGAGATACATGAGAAACAGTAGCACTAAAATCACAGAAACAGTGATAAAAACTCCGCCGCGGAGTAGGTACGACAAGAGATTTCCGATCGCCAGATGTGGTCCCCTTATGTTGAATGTTTCTGTCCCCTACCTTCTTTACATTCTCTACGGGCGGGCCCATCAGTGTCACTCTCCGAGTGTCTTTCTCATGCCGCAGTTTCGTGCCGTTACGAGACATTATCGCACACATCCCACATATAAGCTGTGTGCCGGCACACAAATCAACCCGCTCTAAAATGAGAAGGGGGAGGGGAGGACAGAACATCGTGGATCCGGTTCTTCATGTCCTCACAAATGACACAGTGCCTTTCCTTTGACCATGAGATGCCACCTCCTTCCCCGACCTGTTGCCTCTGCCGTCGCCTCCACATCGGCGGTTCGCTATGCACCAGTGGACATTATTACCGCCATGTTGCCTTCTTCGACCCCCGTTTATGTTTGAGGCGCCGCACACCCGTTGCCCCCTTTGAAGCTAGCTCTTCCTCTGGACTACTTGGTTGTGGGTATGGGCTCCCCAATCCTCATCCTGTCTCTTGCTGCGAAGCCCTGTCTTCGCAAGACGTCTTACACCACAATTAGTAACCATATTTTTGACTGGAGGTTGGACTTTGACCGACATTTCTTGATCTCGCTGATTGCTACAATGTGGTGTTTCAGAGTGTACTGCACTCGGAGGGATGGCCACAGAGACAGTGAAGGTTCCAGATCTTTTATGATTGTTTGCTTTGCTTCGGTGTTAGACTGGGCATTGGACTTGAGCATTAGGCTTGAGTGTTAGACTTCAATGTTAGACTTGGGTGTTATACTTTTTATTCTTCGATTTACAGGCAGGGACGTGAACCTTACTACAGTGACTTGTCCCACCGACAATTCCGATTATTCCAGAGCCACCAGGTGAGAGCCATCGCATGAGATGACTAAAACATGACCGCCCACGCTTACCGGCATGGCACATGATGATGGTGAGAGCCACCAGGAGACCTTCTCTGCGGCTTCGAAAGGTTGCTTTTGTGTGTGCCGAGTTCTCTCTTGTCCCTGTATGCCTAGCTGCTTAAACACGTTGTACACGGAGTTGGAGACCAGGCCTCTTGCGCCTACCTCTGGGCGAATAGTTAGTCGTTACTCGTTAGTCGAGGTTCCAACTTCACGGCAACGGCTCGTCCCCATTATGCTCGTTGCTCTGTGGCGAATAGCCTGACAGTATAACAGTATAACCGCACTCTCTGAGTCCTGCGATCATATCACTGTATTTCTCTATCTTGCACGTGTGCTGCTCATTGATTCTCGATTCATATGGGATGGTCAGCTCCATCAACGTTAACTGCAGAGCCGACGTGGAGTGCAGAACAATGTCAGGTAGCAACTAAAACTGTCGGATTACTGCCGGGTATCGACCATAGCCTTTCGTGTCAACTGCCAGCTTCCTGTCACTTGCGCAATCAAGGATAGGTGGATGGCAAGTCTACAGCATTCTTCCGTTTCTCTCCGTTTCTACAAAGTATATCAGTATCGGCCTTGCAGAGACCCATCTCTTCTCTCCTCTCTTCGATTCACCCTTCACCCACTACGGCTGCCAGCACAGCAGACAATGTAGCGTTCAGAATATGTGAAGAGTTAGAAAATAAAGTGGTTCGATTATAATATATTATACTAACGAAGATGATGATGATGATACTAACGAAATGTAACAAAACGGTGTTTGATAATCCCTGGGGAGAAAACAAAAAACAAGCATGTAGACAGCTTACAAGGACATCGAACCAGGTGAACATAACCTATCCCGAAGTTCGAGTGGTTGAGTTGGCTGTTTCACAACATAATCTCATCCTGTTTCGATTCTCTTTCTGGTTAATTCCGTGACATCAAGTTATGTGCCTCAGAGTTCAATGTGTCCGACTTCGGTACGAATTTGTGTAAGGTTTACACCTTCTAGACAGATTCCATCCTAGACTCACTGGCACAGGAACGGAGCATAATGGGGACAACCCGTTGCTGTGAAGTTGGAACTGCGACTAACTAACTAACTAACTAAGACTCTGTCAACCGGTTGGTAGGTTTTAGCAATTTTGCCAGGGCAACTAGCCTTTGTGACTTCCAACTGCCGATGGATTTTTAACCCGCTTTATCCGAGTAGCTAGTTATCCGATCTCATTACCATAGGGATCAAGGGGACGTGTAATATAATTAGATACTAATGGTTCTTGAAAAAATAACTCGCAGGGATCGAATCCGACACCTCCCGAGCCTGAGGCGGGCACCGTAACATCTCAGCCGCGGCTCCCCCATCGCAGGCTCGTAACATACCCGCGGCTCCCCACCCCAGGTTCGTAACATACCCCTTTTCTTTCATAGTAGATTGTCAAATTCTGCTGCTTTGATAAATGCTGTTAGAGATCGCAAGATTTGAAGAAGCAGAATCACCCACGCCAGTCGACAAAGCACCACCTAATGATGATTACCCAGCTGCATTCAAGACCTTTCTTATACCTATACGAATAAAGCCTGCCCACCAGCCCATATGCCTAGTGACATATGTGGTTTTAAAGCGTGAAGGAGCATTAGACTCGAATGAAAGAACTTCTTCAACGGCAATTGATCTCATGACAACCCCAGCGTCGGATCTGTTACAACAGCCACCATTGTAACTTCCACCAACCCGCAACGGGTAACGGCAGATATGTAGATATGAATGCAAAGTAGAATTGTTTTGTTATCTTTCTTGGAAGAGTGGTACAACTTTTGAAAGCGTCAGTCCTGCTTCTAAAAATAAGAACATTAAATGGAGGCGCAGGCCAGCTTTCTTTAGTTGATCGTGTTCATGTTTTCATTCAACATGAATCATAAACATCGTAGATTAGCTGCAAAAACTGTAGCTAGCAGTCAGCCGTAGTTCGGCAATGGAAGATCCAGAAGTGACGCTTCAAGAGCAGATATTCCACAATGCCGTTCGTGAACTTATTGTAAGTTTTCCTTTAATTTTGCATTTCAACATTTGGTTCTGAATTTCTGCATTTACATTTATTTTTCAGACTTTCTATGGAAACAAGATTAGATAGCGCCATAATTAACAATCCTGACTTAACCATATTATTAATTATTAAGGGTCCAATATTTAAACACATTCTTAATTAATTTGTTTTCTTTATAAAGATTTGGATTTTGGATTTGGTTGGTAAATTAATAATAATAATATTAATAGTAATATTGAATTATTGATATACTAAGCAAAAGAGAGAGAGAGAGAGAGAGAGAGAGAGAGAGAGAGAGAGAGAGAGAGAGAGAGAGAGAGAGAGAGACAGAGACAGACAGACAGACAGAGAGAGACAGGCAGAGAGAGAGAGAGAGAGACAGACAGACAGACAGAGACAGACAGAGAAAGACTAGACATATGTGAATGAATGTGAATGAATATGTGGAATATCAAAATATTGGATTCCAGAGAGAATTGGAAGCTCTTGATCTAATCTAGACACCTGAAGGGGAAGTTATTGGGGTATTATTATTATATAGGTATTTTCATACAACTTCCCCCACATATAGAAAACAATGGTAGAGCATAGAGCTGACAAAATGAAATTCAAAGGTACATAATTGAAGTGTAAGTTAAATAATTAAGATTAAGAGCAGAACAGGCCAAGCATGAGCTGCGTTTCAGAAAATGAAAAAAATGTCATATGAAATAAGATAATTAAGCTTCATTGAATGTAAGAAAGAGAGGTCTGGTATGTTATATAAAACCTGTGTAGCTTAGTCATTATTGAGGATTGTCATCATCATTGTCCGAACAGGGCCATAGGCATTCCGATCTACTTCTTAACAAATTGCCAGCGTTAATTGACTGATAGTACCAGTTCAGGTTTGGGTAATTATATGTCTTGTGCACAGTTTTGCTGTATGACAGTGAGTCATGGAATGTGAATGAACAAATTAGGAAGAACTTGGAAGCAGCGGAGATGTGGTTCCTGAACCAAATGTTGCAAATACTTTGGACTATCAGAGTAACTAACAACGATTGCCTGGAAGAGGCTAATGTAAATAGAAATTATATACAAATATGAAAAAGAGGCAGACAATATTCTTTGGTCATGTGATGAGAAGAGAGGTATTGGAGAACATTGTGATGCCTGGATTGATCAGTGGGAAAAGAAGCAGAGGCAGAAGGAGAGAAATATGCTGGATGGACTGAGATGGTGGCATGGAGGAATATCATCAGCTGTTTCCCATTGGGAAGCTGAAAATTTAGAAATTTTGTCATACAGTCGGTCAGGAATTTGTCCATAAATTCAGTTTGCTGATGACTATAAAATTACTTTCAGACAACATGTATACACTGTAGGACAACGCACCACATACTATTTGCATGCTTCAAACTTACCACAGAAGGAAGCAATTTTTATGCCAAAATACATCTGGAAGGACCATCTGGACACGAGGAGTAAGAAGATGGATATATTGGTCAGCGCATTCATCACATGTGTTCTTCAAATAGACACAACCCCGGGAAGGTTAACCCAGTCAACAAATGCCCGCAGAAGTCGGATGTGTTGGCCTAACGGCGCAAGAACACAGCTCTGCTGTAAACAGACACAACACACTCACATCTGAAAAAAAAAACTCCGGATGTACGCAGAAGAAGAAGAAGAAATAGACACAACACAATCAGTCTTACACTGAATGAATGAAGAAAATTCAACAGTCTATGTAATGAACATTAACAAACATATTATGCCAAAACATGACAGCTGCAGAACATATGGAAACTTTAAAACCTGGCATTGGTTTAAAAAGAGCAACAAAGGTCAGCTGCTCCAGATTTGAGACAACCTACAACTATTTCCTTATAGTAGAAGAAAAACAAAAAGACTTACATTCTCTTTAGCTATAACAAACACACACGATTACAATCAAACTTCTACAGATTACACACAAGTTTGTTAGCTTGACATTGTCTGCCAAATAGCAATAAGTTCAGAGCTTTTCTTATGAACAACATCTGCAGTAAAAGAATACTAGTTTGTAATATTGTTGTTTCAGATTTCGTTGCTGCTGTTCATTTCACTGTATGTTGTTTCCTATGCGACACTTTGCCAGTTTCGACGCAAGGCAGACAACGAAGATACATATGCAGGTTAGTTGCACAAAATTAAATGTGTGGGGTGCATACCTTTATAACATACAAACCTGTAATGGTAGCCCCACAGCTAATACTGCCATTGGGGTATACCCAGGTCACCCCACGCCATAATGCTGTGACCTGGTCACTCCACTTTATCATGCTGTGACCTGGTCACTCCACTTTACCATACTGTAACCTGGTCACTCCACTTCATCACACTGTAACCTGGTCACTTCACTTTATCATACTGTAACCTGGTCACTCCACTTTATCATGCTGTGACCTGGTCACTCTACTTTATCATGCTGTGACCGGGTCACTCCACTTTATCATACTGTAACCTGGTCACTTCACTTTATCATACTGTAACCTGGTCACTTCACTTTATCATACTGTGACCTGGTCACTCCACTTTACCATACTGTAACCTGGTCACTCCACTTCATCACACTAACCTGGTCACTCCACTTTATCATACTGTAACCTGGTCACTTCACTTTATCATGCTGTGACCTGGTCACTCCACTTTATCATACTGTAACCTGGTCACTCCACTTTATCATACTGTAACCTGGTCACTCCACTTTATCATACTGTAACCTGGTCACTCCACTTTATCATGCTGTGACCTGGTCACTCCACTTTATCATGCTGCGACCTGGTCACTCCACTTTATCATTCTGAGACCTGGTCATCCCACTTCATCATGTTGTGAACTGAACACCCCATTTCATCATGTTACCTGATCATTCCACTTCTATCATGTTGTTACCTGATCACCCCACTTCATCATGCTCTGACCAGGTCACCCCACTGTATCATGTTGTGGTCTATAATCACCCTGTCTTGTGATAATACTTTTGAACAGTGAGTAAAGATACATTGATAGGGCTGCTGCATCTACGACATGGTCTTTCTTTGTTCCACTTCCCCTGTATGCCTCCCTCCATAATGATCTTTTCCAGACATCCATGATGTTTTACATGCCTAAAATATTTAATATTCCTCAAGGTTATTTGTCTAGATGGGTCTAAATTTAATCCCCAACAACGGTAGGATACTGTTGTCTTGGACAGCACCACTCTGGGACTGACCCATCCTATATAATGGGTTTAGAGTTAGTTGAATGACAGTTTCCAGGATGTTGCAATCGACCACAGTATTTTTTTTTACTCTTTGTATTTTTCATTTGTTACTGTGTGATGTCTTGGCAAGTTTACATAGTTTGCCATTGTTTTCTAAACTGACTGGCACCCATACCATTTCATAAAAAACCAACGCAAGACGGTCTGCTGCCAAATCGCCCACAGCTGTGTTTCAAACGCAGATATGCAGGATTACGAACTGCGTCCGTAATGCCTTCGCCATGGAGCCGGCATGGGCAATATATGGTCTTTGAATCCAGCCCAGGCTTTGAATGATTTGTGCTATGGAGGGGTATAACTCCATTTTACAAACTATCATCTACCATATGACTAAGTGCCAGTTAATTAAAACTTTGAGAAAGGTAACAGTTATTGGAGATGGAAAGATTACACCAGTACAAGATGGCTTTCATTGAATAAGTGAAGATATTGGCTTGATATTGCAAGCGTCTTCATTGCAAATGGCACAGTTTCTATGATTGCCATGCAGTTGGTTTGTCACTCTTCCATTTGGCTCTAGAGAAGATAACAACATTAGTTCAAGTGGTGTTCAGAGAGATCCCTTCCCCACGGGTGCTCATGTTGCAAGTCTAGCTGCTTAGTTCGGTGGCTAAGCTTTCACTGTGGCTATATCATACCCAGCACTCTGTGGCTTGACAATTCTCCACAACAATGCAGTTCTGCATTGGTTCTGAGTGGTTCCACCACCAATCTACGTCTTTGTTACAAGCTGAGAAGATCTGGCACTAGCTGAACTGTTTGGGTCACAATGTGTCCTTCCTGCTGCAGGAGGTTCAGCTTTGTCCAGATCCTTGTTCAGGTTTGGAGACAGTTCTGATTGTTCCAAGGCCTTTTACCGACTTTCTTGGTATAGCAAGGACTAGATGAGAGTGGTAGTTAAGTGACATAACATTATAAAACACATTGAATTCATGACTGGGGTTTGGATTGTGCTGGCCAGGTCATATTCAGTTTACAGGTGAGCACAGCATTATTCATCATCATCATATGCCATGCCGGTAAGCGTGGGCGGTCATGTTTCGCCATATCACTCGATCACCAGAGTCGCGGATCAGCTCAGTGTTCTTGTCTCGCCCATGCCATGTGGCCAAGCAATCCAATCCAGATTTTTGCTTCTCTGCCTTCCCCTTGTTCTCTTCCCCTCAATCTTGCCAGCTGTCACCAAGTTCTCCAATTTATTTCTTCTTATAATGTGACCAAAAAATGGTGACCATCTACGTCTAATTTCTCTAATCAGTTTACCATTTTAATTAGTTTCTTGTAGGACTTGTTCATTGGTTTTTCTGTCTGTCCAGCATCATTACCTTAAAGGTACAGGTCCCTTGTACATGTCTTGAAGTGTATTGAGTATCTGGTGGTAGCCCTGTATTTTTATAGACCTGTCAGACTCAATGGGTGCCGTGGTCAGTATCGGGCTGGCTGCCAGGACTTTTATTTTTGCTCTCGCTTGCTTTGAACTCAAGCGTAGTACATACACACTATTTATAGTAGTGATGGACTGAATTTTGCATGTGGATTATCTTTCCCTATTAACAGTGTCCCTCGCCATCAGGTGAACTCACTCTGACTTCAGAGGTAGCTGCCAGGACATTACCTGGAACCTATTTTAGGCTGGGTCAGTCTAGAAGCCCAGATCATTTTAAAAAAATCCACCTTGATGGGGATTTGAACGCATGGCCATCAAGCTGGCAGGCAAGCATGCTAGCCACTGTGCTATCGTGGCTCCCCAACCGTACCCAAAGGGACCCCAAACTGCTCCTACTTGCAGGTTTCAAAAGTGTCGGATATATTGCTGATGTGGGGTTAAAAAAAAACTTTTAACAGAATATGATAAGACAGAAGTTTTGATTGAGAAAACCGCCAATACCAATGACATTCAAATGCAAATGGCTAACAAATAGGGTTACCTGAAATGTATTCAGCATAAATGAATATAGTGTTCATACCTGCCATGTTCTTAGTCTGGTAACGGTTTTAAGAGTTTCAGCACATGCGTGTGTAACATAACATGTATGTTACCTGATTTGTTTTCTTATGCATTGAATACGTAATGAGGTCTAAAGCAAATGTGCTGAGGTTTGCAGTTAGTGGGCTTAATATAAACAACTAATGGAATGCACTGTTTTGGTAGCAACAAGTCTGAGGGGACCACAGAAAATGATTGATGCAGTGGTTGTAGAAAGTTTACAAAGTATCTTAGCTTGAATAGCATAAAGTGGTGATATCAAAGAAGCAAATCCTGCTCAAATCTAGTTAATATTAATTATATTAATTTGGGGCAAGTATATTGATTCAAATGTTGAGGTACTTTAGTAAGTTTACATGGACGATTTAAGATATACAGAAATTTAAAAAAACCCAGAAAACATAAGGACAAGGCAAGCAGAATCTGCATTTGATCAAATTAACATATGCAATAAATCATTTTCATTAGTTGTACAACAACATTATTGAGGGCTGTAGTGTATGGGCTGGCTCTGTGGTGAAGGGGTTATGAATGCAATTTGTAATCCTGCATAACCACGTTCATAACACAGCTTTGGGAGATTTGGAAGCAGGCCTTGCATTGGTTTTCATACAAAGGTATGAGTGCTGGTCATTCAGAAAGCAATGGCAAACTACTGATCGCAAAACATGCCAAGAAATCACAAACAGCCAAACAATGCTAGGGTAGACAGTGATGTCCTGCAAAGCATATGCAACTTACGTTAACAGCTAAATTCCTGATATACTGTCATGTTTTTTTGTCGCAGTAATGCTGTTTATCCATCCTTTACAGGGATGGCATTTGCTTCTCAATCCCCCACCCCCCTAGAAAATGTCTTAGTTCAGTCCCCAGTAAAGACTTAAAAGGAATATTTTTTCCAACTAGTATGTTCCCAATTTTGACCCAGCCTCATAAATATGGGTAGCAGACAATTTTCAGAATTGATTTATTTGGTTGTTTCGGGATTTGAGATTTAAATATTGAGCACAACCCACTACTGGCAACGCTGATCATATTCTGGAATGAACCTAAGACCCATCCACGTTAATGTGGAAGCACTATAACTTGTCTTTTGATAATGTGTCTAAGACTTGTATTGCACCAATATAGAGGGAGTCTCCGTGGTGAAGTGGTTACGCTGACTGCCTTGTGCTCTGAAGGTTGTGGGTTTGATTCCAGGCTTTGTCATTTGGTTCATAAGTGCAATTTTCTTAGACTCCTGGAGATCGTTGCTGGAGCTACAGAGTTTGTGCTGTGTGCAACGCTTTCTACAGATCGGCCTGCAGAAAGAGACTGAGCCATATGGGATCAAACCCGATGCAATGAAGTCAATGTTCTTGCTGTTTAAATCCTTTTAACTCTTTTTAATGCCATTATATGTTCACACAGTATCACCGGTATTATCATTAGACTGGAGAGCTAGCATGCTTCTTGAAGTAGAGTGTAGCATGAATTGATGTGACAGAGAAACTGAATAAAAGAGGTTGGAAGGGATAGAAAATATATGGAAAATGAAACCAAATATTTCTGAAACTTTTCAAACAGCAAGTAGTGTGAGCCAACTAAAGAAGGTTGATGTGGGGTTGGTAGAGGCCATGACATTTCCTCAGAATTAAACTAGCTATGAACTAGTCTTACATGAAAGGTTGGCCTGGCTTGGTGGAGAGCAGATGTTCATTGGGGAGCTGAGAGACAAAAGCTTTTATATAATGTATTGGAATGTTTCTATACAGGAAATGATAACATACATGTACCTTCGGGTTTTTTCATGCACTTCTGAAATTTTAAATATTGAGCACAACCCACTACTGGCAACGCTGATCGTATTCTGGTATGAACCTAAGACCTATCCACGTCAGTATGGAAGCAGTATACTCGAGTTTCGCCCTCGTTTGAGCTCGTCAGTAGTGCATATCCCTGATATATTCTGGTATGAACCTAAGACCTATCCACGTCAATATGGAAGCAGTATACTCGAGTTTCGCCCTCGTTTGAGCTCGTCAGTAGTGCATATCCCTGACCGGATCCGGAAATAAGCCCTGGATCACCGGCATGTGAAGCGGGTGTGTAACTACGTGGCACACGTTGGACACACAGCCAAATTCTCACAACAGAATATTACACCGTCACCCATCGTAGGCTATGCTCAAGATTGCCCAATCGCCGCGACTGACGTCCGTCAATCGATGTGGACCCGAAACGATCAGGACTTCTCACTGGCAAGGAACACCAGGCCTCCTAAATCCAATGAGCAATAATCAAATTGATTTATTTGGTTATTTCGGGATTTGAATTTTAAATTCTTCTTCTGAAATGTAAGTTATTTGATGATTGCCTTTAACTGTATCTTTCAGGTGAAGAAGATGCAGCTGTATATCGCATAGCGTAAGTTACTTGTTACCTGTCACAGAGTCGTGCTGTAGCTGTTGTATTTTACAGTATCATTCCCCTGTTGTAGTTCTTGTACATAATTAATTACAGTAACATACCACTGTTTGATCTATTTTATATTGTTAATTGCTGTAACATAGTCTTGTTTTAGTTCTTGTAATAAATCGTTTTGGGCTGTTTGTACTATATGTTTTAGTTCCTGTATACAATAAATTGAGAAAATTCTTGACAGTCTTGCGTCATGGCACGGAAGGCTGTCAGCAGATGAATTGATACATGCCACTTGGAGACTCTAAGATGTGGAGAAACATGGTTGCTAACGTCATTTACTTGGCAGATACTTGGCAATGATGATTATTTAAGTATGTTGTAATCAATGTTTGCACATATCCCATGCGTTTTATAATGTATATATTTTTGTTGCTTGTGTTCAACACTAACCTAATAAGGGATATAAGAGTGACATAATGTATGAAAGGAGAGAGATAAGAAGGGCAGATTGTTAGACAGGCTTGCGTGCCAAGTTCCTGCCTGTTTGAAAAAACTTAGTGTGTTAATTGTGTAAGATCTTACCTCAAAAGCTTTCACTTTCTTCTTAAATATTTGAAATTGTCCACGATTCACATCTATACATTGCCACAAGAAAGATACACATCCTCAACATTTTCACTTTTGTTAATTTGATGCAGTAGAGTCACTTAAAAACCAGTGTATGCATATACATTATGTGTCTGTGTTATGCAGTAACTGTACCAATAAGCTGTTGTTGATTTTATTTCACAGCTTGTGGCTATGCACTGGAACCCTGTCTGTTTCGATTGGTGCTGTTTTGTTGTTGCCAATCTCCATTATCAGCAATGAGGTCTTGCTACTCTACCCCGACAGCTACTACATCAAATGGTTGAATTCTTCCCTTATACAGGGTAAGTGCAAGTAAATACCCTCTTCCATGACTGAACGTATATTGGGTATATATTGATAGCCTCTTTTTTTATAGATCAGACGGCGCTGGATGGGTGATGTGGCCAGTATCACGCTGGCCGATCTTTATTTCCCAGTAATTTCTTGGTACCCATTTTAGGTTGGGTTGACCTAGAAGCCCAGGTTAATTTGGTTAAAATCCCCACCTTGATGGGGATTTAAACTCAGGACCACTGGACTTGGGTTGACAGTAAGCCAACCTTGATAGAGATTTAAACTCAGGACCACAGGGCTGGGTTGACAGTAAGCCCACCTTGATGGAGATTTAAACTGAAGACCACTGGACTGGGTTGACAGTAAGCCCCATTGATGGAGATTTAAACTGAAGACCACTGGACTGGGTTGACAGTAAGCCCACCTTGATGGAGATTTAAACCCAGGACCACTGGACTGGGTTGACAGTAAGCCGACCTTGATGGAGTTTTAAACTCAGGACCACAGGGCTGGGCTGGCAGTAAGCCCACCTTGATGGAGATTTAAACTCAGGACCACTGGACTGGGTTGACAGTAAGCCCACCTTGATGGGGATGTAAACTCAGGACCACTGGACTGGGTTGACAGTAAGCCCACCTTGATGGGGATGTAAACTCAGGACCACTGGACTGGGTTGACAGTAAGCCCACCTTGATGGAGATTTAAACTCAGGACCACTGGACTGGGTTGACAGTAAGCCCACCTTGATGGGGATGTAAACTCAGGACCACTGGACTGGGTTGACAGTAAGCCCACCTTGATGGGGATGTAAACTCAGGACCACTGGACTGGGTTGACAGTAAGCCCACCTTGATGGGGATGTAAACTCAGGACCACTGGACTGGGTTGACAGTAAGCCCACCTTGATGGGGATGTAAACTCAGGACCACTGGACTGGGTTGACAGTAAGCCCACCTTGATGGGGATGTAAACTCAGGACCACTGGACTGGGTTGACAGTAAGCCCACCTTGATGGGGATGTAAACTCAGGACTGCTGGGCTGGCAGGTAAGTGTGCTAGCCACTGCGCGGTTACCGTTGCCAACAGTATTCATAGGAATAAGGAAAGCACACGTGAGTGCCAGTGTTTGTACCCAGCTAGTGCTACCTTTCAGGAATAATCAGCAGATACAAGTCAAAGAGGAAATCATCATCATGTGCCATGCCTATAAGCTTGGCCCGTCATGTTTCACCATCTCACACGATCACCAGAGTTGTGGATCAGCTCCATGTTTTTGTCTTGACCATGCCATGCGGCCATCCAAATATTTACATCTCTGCCTTCCCTTTTTTTCTTTTCCTTTCAATCTTGCCAGTCGTCACCAAGTTGTCCAGTTTATTTTTTCTCATCACAATGACTGTCTAATTTCTCTAATCAGTTTACGGTTTTCACTTATTTCTTGTAGAACTTACTCATTGATTTTTCTGTCTGTTTATGGTATTCTTTGCATTTTATTCAGAAACCACATTTCCACTGCCAGTATATATTTTTCACCTTGTCTGCTCATTGCTAAACAGAAAAAAAGTCAGTTGCATATCCATTACAGGACATCACAGTCAACCCCCAGCATTTTTGGACTGTTCATGATTTCTTGGCAAGTTTATATTCAGTAGTTTGCGAATGCTGGTCTCCCTGGCCTAGGGATTAGCAGCTTTCTCTGTAATCCCATTTATCCATGTGAGCAAACGCAGCTGCGTGAGAATCGGTAGCGGTTATCGCTCACCCGTTACTTACGGGATATGTGAGCCGGCCGCTCAGAAAGCAATGGCAAACTACTGAGCGTAATCTTGCCAAGAAATCAACAACAGCAGTAAAATGCTGTGTTGAAAGCAATGTCCTGTAATAGGATATATGGGGAAAAAAAGTTTGCCAATGCTTTCTGAACGACCGGCACTCATACCTTTGTGTGGGAAACCATCGCAAGGCAGTCTGCTTCCAAATTGCCCACAGCTGTGTTTCAAACACAGTATGCGGGATTACGAACTGCATTTATAACTCCTTCGCCTCAGAACCTTTCATCCTCCTAGTTAAAAGTTAGTTGCATATCCTTTACTGGACGTAGCAGTCAACTCCAGCATTTTTAGGATGTTTGTGATTCCTGGGCAAGTTTACATTCAGTAGTTTGCCATTGCTTTCTGAATGACCAGCACTCACACTCATACCATTGTATGGATATATCAAGGGAAAAGGGTAATCCTATAGCAGATCCAACCATAAGAGTGTCAAGTGTTAGATTTTCATATATACTAGGTCACTGCAGTGCACATGTGTTATCGGGGCCCATAAGGATAGCAAAGAATAGTAACACTGCACCTTACCATGCATCTTGTTGGTATGACACTGTTTTTCCTGTAGAAAACTTTCGCTGCAAAATATAGCCAACTGTGAACAAGTTCACAAAGGGCTTGGCATGAGTTGGTTGAGCCCCTTTGACCATTTGGAGACGGCAGCAGAAGAAAAAGATCACAGCGTAATAAGCTAGGATGACCAGCCTCTGCTCCTCTTTTTCTTCCATGAACATTCAGAAAATAATGTGGTACCTATTTAAAGAACCTGGGTCAACTTCAGAGCTGTGCTAGTCTGGGAAAAACCTAGCCCTGCTACTGATGGGAACTGAATCTTAGACACATGCTTTGTATGTGTGATGCACTACCCACTACACAACCCTAGTGTAAAGTACAAACATTTATTTTCAGGACTCTGGAACCATGTGTTTTTCTTCTCCAACCTGGCCTTGTTTATCCTGATGCCTTTTGCATATTTTTTTACGGAGGCTGAGGGTTTCTCTGGTTCCAGAAAGGTTTGTGGTTTTTGTTTATATTTATTTGTGAATAATTTGACATTGTTACTGTAGAGATCAGTCAGTCAATCTGTTACCGTCTCCACAATGAAGGTTAGCTGCAATGGATGTCTGACACTGTCTGTCACTCGCCTTATTTGTACTTTCTGTCAGACCACTGTTCGTCCATCTCTTGATGTTATCATCACACTTGTAACATTTTCTACCTCTTGCTCGCTTGCCTTCAACCTTACCCTCCAGGATAGTTTTTATAAGAGATATTGTAGACATAATGAAAGACAACTCCACTTTTTCAGGCTGGGAGGAGAGGGAGGATTGAAAGGAAGGTTGCTGATGATGTTTCTGGCATTGTGTGGTTGAGTGCATGGATGGCTCTGTATGCATGCTGACTGGTAGCTGGGCATGAGAGTCTGGGAAGGAGATTTTTTTTTTTTTGCACTCGCTCGCTTTGTACTCAAGCGTAGTCCATAAACACTATAGTAGTGATGGACTGAATTTTGCGTGTGGATTAGCTTTCCCTATTAACAGTGTCCCTCGCCATCAGGTGAACCCACTCCGACTTCAGAGGTAGGGGAAGGAGATATATGAGATTAGGTACCTGGGGTTTTTGTTGTTTCCTCATGTAATATGATTCTAAAATTTCATCCTTTGACATGGATATTATTTAACCCTCAGAGTCCAAACGGAAAGTAATTAATACTTTATATTTTGTTGATCCTATGAAAATCAATACGCAAAAAAATATCTGATATTTCACGAATATCAATTTGTATATAGGGATCACTTTAGGTAAAGTGAAATACAAATAATTTTAAGTCACCCATTGAAACGCCACAAATATACAAGCAAAAATGGCAGGATTATGTAACCTACATCGCATGAAATAGTAAAGGTGTAACATGAAACAACCCTATGAAGACAATGAGGGTAAACATGAATAGTTGCTATAAAAGCATGAATAAACAAATAATTGTATTGTCTGAAATAACAGTATCCCAGTTAGAGGCTGGAAGTGTTGAACAAGGTGTTGCATTTTAAAAAGAATCTGTTATTTCAGCTGTAAAGTCTGTACCTACAGGTCTGGACAAGCTAATAATGAATGGTATGGCATGTGAACAAACAAATGAGGAAGTGCTTGGTAGCAATGGAGATGCAGATTCTAAGACTGTTAGACAGATTCTAAGACTGTTAGATTCATACAAGAGACACATTGCAGTTATAAACATATTTCAGGCGAACGAAAGAAGAGGAAGATGAATGTTGCAAAAAAACTAATGTCTGGAAAAGGCTGCTTTCTACTCAACAGCACTGATAGTATAGGATTTCCGACATTCAGGTTACGACCAACCGATCACGTCGGATGAAAGACACAACAAACCTTTGAAAACTATCTTCGTTTCTTGATTGGATGCTTATCGCCACATGGGCTTAACATGTAGCATAGCTTTATCTAACTGTTAGTATTATTTCTCCCTTTCACATCTCATCTAGTCATCACTCTATTTTACCAATTATCTCTCCTCTCATGGATGTATACTAAAGTTTTATTTATCCTTTTCTCTTTGTGTGTGTGTGTGTGTATGTGTGTGTGTGTGGGTGGGTGGGTGGAGGGGAGCTGTACTAGATCTGAGACACCGAAGATATCATGCACAATGCATGATGTCTTCGGTGTCTCAGATTATCCTGAGTAAGAGTGTACCATTATTGTGTATTGTGCATATATATGTGGATATATGTGCTTATATATTCCTCTGTGTCTATGTAGTCTTCAGCAAGAGTTAGCATGAATATGTGTGGTATTCTTGTTTATCTACAGCACACTATTTATTTCTGATTTCAAGAGATATATGAATAACAATAAGAGAAACTGTGGTGACTAATGTTAAGACACTACATCCACAGTATATCAGTCATCCCTGCTGACTCTGTTACACAAGGATTTATGATTTCTAAGATGTTGATACAGTCATGCACCCAAGAGAGAAACCATGTATATTTCAATGCTCCAATCATTGATGACAGACTACAAATTTGCAGAGCATGTGCCTACCTCAGAGTCAATGCAAACATTGGATGGGTCAAGCGGAAGACATTCTTCAACAGGTGTGTTCACTGGAGGACTTAGAACCTGGCGTGGAGTGGGTACAAGTACCAACATATTTCTGTACATCCTTTTCAGTTCACATCCAGCTAGACAGAAAATGCAGACAAGAAAATCCGGCTGCTGTGGAGGCAGAAGTACAAGTGTTGATTTTCGAGAATTCGTTAGAAGTGATGCTGTCATTTACACAGATGGGTCGGTCGGCCTGACATGTGAGAAGCTCATGGGCCTTTATGGCGCGGGCCTGAGGGAGAATTGTGATGGAGGACTCTGGTGCTTTTGTTGAGACCACAAGTAGCCTAACTATGGAAGTCATGGCAATAAGTAAAGCAATAACATGGCTCGAGACACAGACATTCACTAGGGCATGTGTCCTTAGCGACTCAATTAGCATGCTCAAGAAGATAGAGACAGGGTAGATCCGAAGAGAATGGTTGCTGTCTCTGGGGCGGTCTCGGCTGGCAAAGATTAGTTTCATCTTCGTGCCAGGGCATGTGGGAGTACAAGGAAATGAGCGGGTTGACAAGCTCGCAGGTGTGGCTGATGTGGAGGGCGGACCAGGCTGACATTCTGAATGCGCTACGAGAAGTAAGACTTTTGCGAGAACCAAGTGATGACTGCGAATCTACAACCATGGTCAGACTGCGAGAAAAGAAAATTAAAAGAGGTGTGGCCAAACAAGAACACTACACAGGAAGCCAAAAAAGATTGATAAACCAACACAGAACCGGTATCGTTAGCCGCTACATGCTGCGGGATTTGCTGAGGAGGGGATCCGAGCACTTATGGACTGAATGGTTCGATGTGCAGTGAGGATGATCTGTCGACTAACTAAATAACTATATTTCAATGCAGTACTGTAAAACAATTATCCTTGTTGTGCCAGCTTATGTCGTGTGGACCAGTGGCAGTTATATTATGAACACTTCCAATTACACAATATAATTCCCATTCTTGCAGGCTAGATGGTAAGATGAATAAGGGATTGTTGGTGGATTGGATGTAATGATATGCTTTGTATAACAACTATCTTTTTTTAAACTCTATTTTAAAGTGAACAGTGAGAGAGAAGCTGTGTATCTTGTATAACAACTATCTTTTTTTACTCTATTTTAAAGTGAACAGTGAGAGAGAAGCTGTGTATCATGAAACCTTTCCATTCTACACGGACCTTATATGTATAGGCACTTTTATTAGCTTGATTTGGTTAACTCACTCTGTCCTCTTATCTGTTTTTCTTTGATGTTATACACCTCACTATTACAATCCCATCTATATGTATGCAAAGTATCATTCAGCAATCTTAATTGAACAACTATGACTTGTTCACGCTTAAAAACTCACATGTTGTAGATACACCCTACTACAAACTTCTCCAAGGTTCATACTCTTTCTGTCATCTATTTTTCTTCTTTTCTTTTTATAGTATATATAAGCTCACAATATAAAATGTTGCTCACGATACTGCACAGTTTAGATGGGACACTAATGTTGATTATTGTTAATTTTGTTTGTTGAACCATCTCCAGGGTCTGATGGCCAGGGTGTATGAAGCTACTCTGGTGTTGTTTCTTCTTGGTATTCTAGTCCTGGGATTGTTTTATGTGGCATCTGCACTTATCAGTGGAGATGAAAAGAGCAAGCAGACTTTGTTAGGTAAGATCCTGCATGTTTTGTGTCAGTGTTTGACCCATGTTCTTGATTTATTTGTCTTTCATTTTCTATCGAGGTGAGTGTGTTTTTCTATCGAGGTGAGTGTGTTACACCTGGTTATACATTTGTCTAGCTCAGGGGTCAGCTTGTCCAGCATTGTTGTGCATTTGTGTAAGGTTTATTTCCACTGCAGACAGGTTTCATCCAAGGTAATTATGATCTCTGTATTGTTGATGTGCTCATCATACACAGCAGGAGAGAAACCCTGTTGTATATTTCCATGCAACATTGTATAACAGTTATCCTTGTTGCATTGCACCAACTTGTATCATGTGGATCAGGGGCGGCTTATTTATACACTTGTGGGTGAGTTTTCTTTACCCACAACTTTTCCCAGTGCAGTGACCTTACAGCCTACACTTTGCAATGTATAACTGCCGTGGAATATGTACCATGCCAACATCGCACTTGTAACATCCTGTTTTTCACCATTTCTGAGGAGGTTAAGTATCCAATCACACTGCCCAATAGATCAGGGAGACATGTATTATCACTAGAAACCAATGATTCTTGTAAAGATTCTAAGCTCTAGTGCTGGAATGACCTTCTGAGCTTGATGCGGACATCAGAACCTCGAAGCTGCATCGCCCCCATGTCATGTAAAGATCCCTGTTTTCTGCATTCATGTTATGGCCATTTTAGAAAACAGTGGCACAATACTGAATGTAAATTTATCCAGGAATCAGAAACAGTCAAAAAATGCTGGAATTGACTGCTACGTCCTGTACAGGATATGCAACTAACTTTTTTAAACTGCAACTTTTGAGGCCAGTTCTGTTTGTGAAAAGTTAAAGTTTGAAGTTTACCCCAGGGCATAGGGTGAGAGCCCTGTTGACATTACAATACCTAAATCCAAGGAGGAGACATGGCCAGCCCAGGCCTAATCCCTGCCAGCTCGTGTGTGTTGTGCTGAACCATGACCCGGTTACATCTTTCTTTGCCTGTCCAGATGTTGTGTTTTGTTTTTGGTGCTTGCTCGCTTTGAACTCAAGCGTAGTCCATACACACAACTTCTTGTGGCACTGGACTGAATTTTGTGTGTTAATTAGCTTTCCCTGTTACCATCATCAGGCGAATCCACTCTGATTTCAAAGGTACTTGTAATTTACATCCCCAAGTCAAGGATGAGAAGTCAACATATTAGTCAAATTGTCCGGTGTAGAGGTTGAACCCCTTACCTCGACATCACCACACCGGATGTTTAAGAACACATGTTTTTATCCATTCAGTCATGCTGGCCTCCCTGTCCAGATGTGAAGTTTCAGTATCAATTTTGCCCACCTTCCATGTTTCTGAGCTTGGACATGGAAGGAGAGCTCATCACCACAGTCCCTCTAGAGATGGTACTGTACCGGGTCGGGAGAAGTATCTCTACATTAACAATAGAGGCCAGTCCCTGTAGAGATGGTACTGTACCGGGTCGGGAGAAGTATCTCTACACCAACAATAGAGGCAGGTCCTTGCAGAGCTCAGCTGACCTGAACTCCATTGTGCCAGAGTTTAAACTCAGTCTTCTAGACCAGCCAACCCTCAGCAGAAACTGAGCCCATAGAATTGTCTTTGAGGATATGGACTGTTATAGACACGGAATTTAATAGATTTAAGATTTTCTTAAACCCATCATTTGTGTTAGATTTATGGTTATTTTTGTTTGGGGTGTCCAATTATGAACAAGTCACATCATTTCACTTGTACTGGATCTCCAGATTTCTATATATGGTATCCAAGGTCCAACACTTAAAGGTACTAGATCTCGAGCCTAGATGACTTGCCAAATGGATAATACACATCCTGCCATTTAACATTAGTAGACCATTTTCTACATGCGATGCCCAGTTTCAAACATACCATTACCATGCGTGCCCGCAGTACTCCTGACTGTCAGTCTTGGCTCCCCAGGGCTCTGTGGCACACAGTTTGAAAACTGTTGCATTTTAGGATTTCCTTAATATATGTCGTTTATTAGTACATTTTGGCGTTGAGTTTTGACGTTTAATGGTTATATCTCTAGTTTGCATGCATGGACACAGCTAGTGTGTCGAGAGTTAAGCATGCATGCCAGTAGATGACTACGAGAGTCAGAGCACCTGCAGAGTTTATCTTCATTCATTCATTCAGTAGCATGTCCTTTGCAGTACCTCACTCCCATAACAACCTTCCGGAAAACCTCTCGATCATAAGCAAGATGTCCTGCATCTGATACACCCGTCTGGAGATCATCTGCCACATCCTGCACCCATCTTCTCTTTGGCCTTCCTCTTCCTCTCTTCCTAGGCACATACCCCTCCATTATTGTTCTCTCCAAACTTTCGTGACGTTTCAAGTGACCAAAATATTTCAATTTTCTTTGTTTTATCGTCTTTAATAGCCAACCTTCTTCAATATTCAGCTCTTGAAGTATGGATGCATTTGTTCTTTTCTTGACCCAAGATATTCTTAGAACTCGTCTATAACATTTATATTCAAAGGCATTTATGCGCTGTTCAGCTTGTTTAGTAAGTGTCCAGGTCTCACAGGCGTATGTTGCAATGAGAAAGATGCATGCTCTTAAAAATCTAATTTTTGTAGTTCTGTCTGTCCCATTCCATAATTTATTCAGTTGTTTTAGTCTTTGAAGAGCAATTGATAATCGTTGTTTAATTTCTTTCATTGTGTCACTGTTGTTGGTAATCAATGACCCAAGATATTCAAAATTTTCCACCACCTTCAATGTTATCTCTTGTTCCTCTTCCTTGTCTAAATGCATCTTGAACCACGTTCATTTCTTTTTCCATTTTCTTATGAAGTCTTCCCATTATGATTTTTAGTAGAATTTTATTTGCTTGACTGATCAGGGCAACAGTTCTTTAGTTGGTGCGTAATTTCAGGTTGCCCTTTTTTGGTATTGGAATGAAGATAGTTCTCCAATCCTTTGACCATATACCATATTTCCAAATCTTTTTACATAATGTGTGATAGATTTGTATGCTTTCTTCTCCTCCTGCTTTAATTAGTTCATCTGGTATCTCATCACATCCAGGTGATTTACCATTCTTCAGGTTCTTTATTGCCCCTGCAATTTCATCTAATGAGAGTTTGTCTACCATACTGAAATGTTAGCTCCTCTAAAAGATAATGAATCCTCAAGATTGCCATGTGTCCTGTGATTAAAGATTATTTTCAGATCAGCTGAGATACCTGAGCCTTAATTATACCTTTGTTTGAAGTGTGTGCTTGTAGTGTCCTTTTTAGTTTGTTTCACATTGTTTGTAAGGTACACTTGTTGGTTTTTAAATATTGTTTTATTTTCATATTGTTTGGGGGTGTTTGTAACAAATTGGTCAAGCCACTTGCCTTGCGCTCAGACTCCACCATTCGATTGATGAGTGCAGTTTTTCAGAGACCCCTTCGGGTCATTACTGGATGTATGATGTTTGGGCTCACTGTGCTGCATTTGGCTGGCGAAGAGAGGTCGAGTTGGATGGGACAAAACCCAGTGCAGTGAAGTTGATCCTCTGGCCTTTTAAACATTTTAACAAATATTGTTTTATTTCATTTATAGATTACTTTTTGCTGCTTCTTTACAATTTGTTTTCTTATCATTTATTGGTTACATTTACTAGTTCCATTAAGTCATGTTTTCATATAATCTATAATTATATTCACTGCTTCTATATAGTCTGTTTCCATATTATTCAGTGGTCATCTTCACTGTCCATTTCCTTCCTTAGATGCCATCAAAGAAATGAACTATAGCAAATGTGTGGGTAGGATGTTCTCAGTTTACTTTTCAAACAACACTGGTTTTAACCCTTTACAGGGCACACGTTTTTCCATTTGGTACCTCTGAACGGGCAAGATTTTCAGGTTTAGGGTTATGGTTAGGGTTACATTAGTAAAAACATCAAATCTAAGGTGTTAGTGAAAATACTTTTGTAAAATAAAAAACAAAATTGAAGGAAAATAAATGCAGATTATTTTACTCACATGTGAGATAAATAATCCAATAATGTTGCAGGTAATCCACGCATTGAACACAAATATTTGCGAAATACAGCATATTGTTTGTGATTGTCAGTCATCTATACACCATTTACAAACACTCTGCCAACTGCTCAATTTCTTAAAAGTCCGAAAGATCCGAAGTGTACACTGCTTACACTAATATCACTGATATCTATCTCCGATTCAGTTAACTTTGTGCACTTCAATATCACTTAAATTTAACCCAGTGAAATCTCCGCTATTACTTGAAGAATCATCAAAATCCATTTTGAAAAACAAAGCGTAAACACCCTGAAAACTATAAAAAATAGTCTTATCAAATTTAAAGAACATGCTTGAAAATGGCGGCCAAGTTATCAAGTTATCGACAACACCGGACGTAAACAATGGGAAGTCTCGCAAAGTCTCATTGATCCCTTAGTTGTCACAGACGCTTTGGGCCGTTTTACCCGTTCAGTAGTACGCATGCTTTCCGACGCTGTGCCCTGTAAAGGGTTAATTTGTTTGTTTAATTTTTGTTTTTAATTTCCTGTTTACATACCCTTCACCTCCACCATCCCCCTATCCACCTGTTTTTTGTTTGTTTGTGTGTGGGTTTTTTTTTTTCGTTGCTTGTTTTAAATTTTAGAATAAATACAGAACATGTGTTTTCATATGTTGATTTTGGAGTGATTCTAGACTTTTTTGAAATTGTAAACCAGTGGTATTGTCTCAAAATTGTATTAATTGTATGCATTTAAGGATGCAAGCATTAAAGAACTATCACATAGAGCTGTCTGATTTATTTAGTATATTTAAACAATATAAATACTGTTGAAATATGTAGAGGAAATCGCCTTGTGTGATAGAGTCATTATCATCAATACCCTCAGCATCATTATCAGTATCATCATAGGCATCGTAACTATAATCAGTAACATAATTATCACATACCATCATAATGATTGTTATTATTTTGTTTTGTTTTTTTTAATTTTTAAATGTATTATGGTGGTTTTTGACATTACCACATCTACATTCTTTATGTATTCCCAGGCGTGAAAGTTAGCAGGACAAATTAACGAGCATCCCATGTTATACTGGTGACACTGTGCTAGTAATTCTTATGACATATAGTAAAGTATGGGAGCTTTTTCCACACCTTGAGGCATACTTGGTGTATAGTGCTGACCTTATATTGTTAGACCCATCGGAACGCAATAGGTGACTTGGTCACTAACCCATCGGCTGCTTTCCCAGATTATTTCCTAGTACCCATTTTTGGTGTGGTTGATGTGGCAGCCCAGATCAGTTCACAAGATATCCCTAGTCTTGATAGGGATTCAAACATGCAAGCATTAGGCCAGCTGGCAGGTGTCCTAGCCACTGCACTACTGCAATTACCATGTGACATATAACTGACATAAAGGATCTGTTTACAAGGGGCATATGGTGCTGGTGCCATATCTTTATAGATCAACCAACAATTGATGGTCATATCGTGTCGGCTGCTCTACTTCCCAGACCATATCCTGATAGTTATTTTATCCCGGGTCGACTTTGAAGTTCAGGTCAATTAAACAAACAACAATTAAACAAATTCAAAAGCATATTGAATTGCATGGGAAATGAAGATACATTTTCCTGTCCACATATCTCATGTAGAATATTTTTTCACCTCTCTCTCTCTCTCTCTCTCTCTCTCTCTCTCTCTCTCTCTCTCTCTCTCTCTCTCTCTCTCTCTCTCTCTCTCTCTCTCTCTCTCTCTCTTCCTCTCTCTCTCCTCCCTCCACCCCCTCCACCCCCTCCACCCCCACCACTTAACCATTTCCCCATGCAAGCTTAATTATATATGTAACCTCATATTGTCATCTTGTTTAAACACCCTCCTCTTCCCTTTCATTAACTTTGTTGTGTATGCCGCCTACACTCAATACACACGGTAACCAGTTGTAGCTCCAGGTGGATTTATTGATTACATTAACTACCATTTCACAATTTGGACCCCAATAACACACAAACAATCGCACATTGCTCATTACATTTGGTCTTATCCCAGCTTACAATTCCACTTAGACCAATAAACTTTAATTCACCCTACGGATGGACTAATTGCAGCGCACATTTCAATTAGATGATCTTATTGTTTGAAGTATACTCATTCCAGCTACGTGGCCTCAATAGAGTCCAGTATTGTTATTTTATGTAATTATCTCTCTGGAATTTCATCACTATAAATACAGTATACTATATATACTATACTATAAATATTGAAACAATTGCCTCAAAATTATTATGAATTTTTAAAGATGTAACTGAAGTTATGTGCATAGTGCAAAAAATGCAATTATCACATAATGATTATACATTTTTAAAAGACAAAAAGTAAAATAATATGTATTGTTCATGAAATTTAAAGTACACATTAAAATATGAGTTTTAGAATACTTATGATAGTAATGTATTGTGTGCTTTAATATAAATAACATTGCATTCTGGGTTTTAAAATGCTTATAATTAAATTTGTTTGAATTTTAGGATGTGTTTGAAAATTGCACAAGCATGAAAACATTTGTCATTTATTATCCTGAGCCCAAAGCACTTACTACTAAATTATTGTGATATAAATCATTACTGAATTATTGTGATATAAATAAACTGTTACTGAATTATTGTGATATAAATCAACTATTACTGAATTATTGTAATATAAATCAACTATTTCTGAATTATTGTGATATAAATCAATTATTACTAAACTAATGTGATATAAATCAATTATTACTACATAATTGTGACATAAATCAATTAATTTCTAAATTATTGTGATATACGTCAATTATTACTAAATTGTTATATAAATCAATTATTACTGAACTATTGTGATATAAATTAATTATTACTAAACTAGCATGATATAAATCAATTATTACTAAACTAGTATGATATAAATCAATTATTACTAAATTTGTGTGATATAAATCAATTATTACTACATTAGTTTGACATAAATTCATTATTACTAAATTATTGTGACGTAAATCAATTATTACTAAATTACTGTAATCTATAAGAGACATTTGTATAATGTTTGTAAATAATTGTGTGATAAAGAGAGTTTCTAAATACAAATTGCAATCTGATAACCTTAACTCAATTATATAATTGCTTTCTTGATCTTAGTCTGTGGCATCTGCTATGAAATAATATTTTGTATGATTTTCTTGTACACCATTGCATGTTTTTATCTCTAAAGTGACTGGCCGGGAATTAAGTTGATACTCAGAACATATATACAGTTTAATATTTTCACCTCTGTATGCACGAGCTTACGTGACATATTGGATAGGACATAAACTTACCAATACGTTAGTTGGAGGTTGAATTCCCAGCCGCGGCAGATTCTTCTTTTTTTTTTCAAGATTGATATGACTCTGAGGTGAAACCAGACTCATAAAATGAATGCCAGCACTATTTCTTGCTGGCACTTGGCCAGTTACCAACCATCTTAACCCCCATCATATACAGTTTGGCTGTAGAAAGTAAAAGCTAACATCATAGTTATGTGCCTTTTGTGGCACGCAAACGTATACTTTCCAGAACACCAAGGAATGAGATCTGTGGAGATGTGTAACACTTAGGTCATCTGGCAGGGCACATGATGATGATGATGATGATGAAACATAGTTAGAAGTCAGGGTAGCGCTTGTATGAGCAAAAATATATTGTGTTATCATGTCAGTATAAGTGAACTAAAAAAGACAGTTAAATTCATACAAGAGACAACATTACAGTTATAGACATATTTCAAGCGAATGAAAGAAGAAGAAGATCATGTCAGAAGGTTATTCATCCAAAGACTTGCATTAAGATATTTTAAAATTCACTAGAACACTGCTTCGTAAATTTAGCGTTGAGACGACCCATGACTTATTCATGAGGTTATTATTGTGCTGGTTCCCCTTGCTTTCTAAATCCTCTTAGGGAACTTATTTGTCATACATATTCTAATGGGGGTAGTTTTTCATGTTGTGATGTAATAGCATTTCAGTATTACAATGTAGGTATTGATGGTTGTTATTTATTTTGTGGTTCAACAACAACCTAAAAATATGTGTCAATAAATATTCAGCTACCTCAGCCACATCACTGTATGGAAAAGAAGTACAAACAGGAAACTTCTCCTTCTCCATATCTTTTTTTTTAGGGAAGTACATCACACCTAATTAATGCACCTAAAAAATGCAACTATTTATAGACATTTGTGAAGGGTTTCATTTCCCCTATCTCTGTCTAGAATTAAATGATCTTTGGCCCTGAATTGTTTCAATTGTTTGTAATCATTTGGTTTGGTAGGTAGGTGGATGTAGTTGTAACCATTTCATTGTTGTTGTTTTTTTTTTCAGAGGTCTGGCATGAGCATCTCCCGTATCTGTATTCTGTGATCTCCTTTTTTGGTGTTCTTGTTTTACTCAGTAAGTATACCAGTCATGTTATTCTGTTGTCTATTGTGTCCCCAAATGTGGATGTGAATCATGGACCATTTCGCAGTCACTAAAGAAGAAAATCAGGGCTTTTGAACTTAAATGCTGTAGAAAAGTTTGTAGAATATCATGAGTCAGGAAGAAGAAAATACTCACATTCTATCAGATCTGAACACTGAGACTCATAAGCAGCGTCATGTCTGGGAAACTGAAATAATTTGGCTATATTAAATGTCACAGTGGCTTGGGGAAAACAGTGGTGGAAGACATGATTTCTGGGGGAAGATGAGGGGTCGACCAACATGAAGATCTACTCAGGACATTGTAGATACATTGAACATGAGGATGCATAAGGGATTAAAACAACATGAAGATCTACATACTCAGGACATTGTAGGCACATTGAACATGAGGATGTATGAGGTGTTAGAACAACATGAAGATCTACTCAGAACATTGATGTAGACACATTGAACATGAGGATGTATGAGGGATTAGAACAACATGAAGATCTACTCAGAACATTGATGTAGACACATTGAACATGAGGATGTATGAGGGATTAGAACAACATGAAGATCTACTCAGGACATTGTAGACACATTGAACATGAGGATGTATGAGGGATTAGAACAACATGAAGATCTACTCAGAACATTGATGTAGACACATTGAGCATGAGGATGTATGAGGGATTAGAACAACATGAAGATCTACTCAGAACATTGTAGATACATTGAACATGAGGGATTAGAACAACATGAAGATCTACTCAGGACATTGATGTAGACACATTGAACATGAGGATGTATGAGGGATTAGAACAACATGAAGATCTACTCAGGACATTGATGTAGACACATTGAACATGAGGATGTATGAGGGATTAGAACAACATGAAGATCTACTCAGAACATTGATGTAGACACATTGAGCATGAGGATGTATGAGGGATTAGAACAACATGAAGATCTACTCAGAACATTGTAGATACATTGAACATGAGGGATTAGAACAACATGAAGATCTACTCAGGACATTGATGTAGACACATTGAACATGAGGATGTATGAGGGATTAGAACAACATGAAGATCTACTCAGGACATTGATGTAGACACATTGAACATGAGGATGTATGAGGGATTAGAACAACATGAAGATCTACTCAGAACATTGATGTAGACACATTGAGCATGAGGATGTATGAGGGATTAGAACAACATGAAGATCTACTCAGAACATTGTAGATACATTGAACATGAGGGATTAGAACAACATGAAGATCTACTTAGGACATTGATGTAGACACATTGAACATGAGGATGTATGAGGGATTAGAACAACATGAAGATCTACTCAGAACATTGATGTAGACACATTGAGCATGAGGATGTATGAGGGATTAGAACAACATGAAGATCTACTCAGAACATTGTAGATACATTGAACATGAGGGATTAGAACAACATGAAGATCTACTTAGGACATTGATGTAGACACATTGAACATGAGGATGTATGAGGGATTAGAACAACATGAAGATCTACTCAGAACATTGATGTAGACACATTGAGCATGAGGATGTATGAGGGATTAGAACAACATGAAGATCTACTCAGGACATTGATGTAGACACATTGAACATGAGGATGTATGAGGGATTAGAACAACATGAAGATCTACTCAGGACATTGATGTAACACATTGAGCATGAGGATGTATGAGGGATTAGAACAACATGAAGATCTACTCAGAACATTGTAGATACATTGAACATGAGGGATTAGAACAACATGAAGATCTACTTAGGACATTGATGTAGACACATTGAACATGAGGATGTATGAGGGATTAGAACAACATGAAGATCTACTCAGGAAATTGTAGATACATTGAACATGAGGGATTAGAACAACATGAAGATCTACTCAGGATATTGTAGACACATTGAACACGAGGATGTATGAGGCATTAGAACAACATGAAGATCTACTCAGAACATTGATGTAGACACATTGAACACGAGGATGTGTGAGGCATTAGAACAACATGAAGATCTACTCAGAACATTGATGTAGACACATTGAGCATGAGGATGTATGAGGCATTAGAACAACATGAAGATCTACTCAGGACATTGATGTTGACACATTGAACATGAGGATGTATGAGGGATTAGAACAACATGAAGATCTACTCAGGACATTGTAGATACATTGAACATGAGGGATTAGAACAACATGAAGATCTACTCAGGATATTGTAGACACATTGAACATGAGGGATTAGAACAACATGAAGATCTACTCAGGACATTGTAGATACATTGAACATGAGGGATTAGAACAACATGAAGATCTACTCAGGATATTGTAGACACATTGAACATGAGGGATTAGAACAACATGAAGATCTACTCAGGACATTGTAGATACATTGAACATGAGGGATTAGAACAACATGAAGATCTACTCAGGATATTGTAGACACATTGAGCATGAGGATGTATGAGGGATTAGAACAACATGACGATCTACTCAGGACATTGTAGATACATTGAAGATGAGGGATTAGAACAACATGAAGATCTACTCAGGATATTGTAGACACATTGAACATGAGGATGTATGAGGGATTAGAATAACATGAAGATCTACTCAGGATATTGATGTAGACACATTGAGCATGAGGATGTATGAGGGATTAGAACAACATGAAGATCTACTCAGGATATTGTAGACACATTGAACATGAGGATGTATGAGGCATTAGAATAACATGAAGATCTACTCAGAACATTGTAGATACATTGAATATGAGGATGTATGAGGGATTAGAACAACATGAAGATCTACTCAGGATATTGTAGACACATTGAACATGAGGATGTATGAGGCATTAGAACAACATGAAGATCTACTCAGGACATTGATGTAGACACATTGAACATGAGGACGCATGAGACGTTAGAACAACATGAAGAAAGACATACACAGGACATTGCAGACACCTTGAACCTGAGGATACATGAGGTGTTAGAACTGGCCGGGAATCAAGAAACATTTCCGCGGGCTTTAATGAGAGCACCGGCTCCATGGTGAAGGGGTTACGGCACAGTTCATTATCCTGCATACCCACATTCAAAACACAGCTGCTCGCTATTTGGCAGCAGACTGCATTGCATTAGTTGTTTACGAGGTGGTATGGGTGCTGATCGTTCAGAAAGCAATGTCAGACTACTGAACGTAAACTTGCTAAGAGATCACAACAGCAAAAAATGCTTGTGTTGACTGCAACGTCCTGTAAAGGATATGCAACTAACTTTTTGTTTTGTTTTGATTAGAATAGCATTCTGCAAAGGATCTGCTGCATGATGAGTGTGTACTCAACTATGACTTTTAGTCCTTTGAATGAGTGTTATTTATTATCTATTGATGTATTTATGTCCCTTTATTGTGATGTGGAATACTTTAGAAGAGCGTCAGTTCATTTTTAAATAGTCTTCTGTAACATTTACATTCAAAGGCAGGTTTGTGCTTTTTTTGGTTGATTTATTATAAGTTCAAGTTCGGCACTGATGTTTTGCCACAGGAAATAATACATGCTCTTAGGTTTGCTGACTACTTGTTGGTCTATCTGTTTCTGTCCCTGGAGGCTTCAAGTGCTGCTAGCTTGTGTAGAGCAGTGTTCCTTCTGCCAGTGTAGGATATGGCAGGTTAATACAACAGTTGCTGATGGGAAGATTGAGGCAACCTATCATGTGTTGACAATCAAGCGAGTCTTCATGGCGGGGTGGTTATGCACCTGCCTCATGCTCTGAAGGTTGTGGGTTTGATCCCGGGATACGTCGTTTGGTTCATGAGTGCAAGTTTCTTGGAGACTTGTGGGGTTGTTGCTAGAACTGTGGAGTTTGTGCTTTGTGCGAAGCTTTTGGCAGGCCACCCTGCGCAAAGAGACTGGGCCATATGGGATAAAACCTGGGCAATGAAGTGGATCCTATTGTCTTTAACACCCAGTGTGGGTGGGTGGGTGGAGAACCAATAAATGTATGGTAAGTTCTTGGTACAGAATGGGTTCAAAGAATTATATCTGGTGTTTTCAGTGTGAACACCTCTCTCTCTCTCTCTCTCTCTCTCTCCTCTCTCTCTCTCCTCTCTTTCCTCTTTCTCCTCGTCTCGTCCCTCTCTCTCATCTCTCTCTCGTCTCTCTCCTCTCTCTCTCTCTCTCCATGTGTTGTGGGGGTCTCTCTCTCTCTCTCTCATCTCTTCTTCTCTCTTCTCTCGTCTCTCTTCTCTCTTCTCTCTCTCTCTCCTCTCTCGCTCTCTGCTCTCTCTCTCTCTCTCGTCTCTCTCTCTTCTCTCCCGTCTCTCACTCTCTCTCTCTCTCTCTCTCTTCTCCATGTGGGTGTGTGGGTGGAGAACCAATAAATGTATGGTCAGTTCTCAGTACAGAATGAGTGCACAGAATTATATCTGGTGTTTTCAGTGTGTACACCTGTGGGTGTGGCTCGGATGTTTACAGTGATGGGACAGCTGATTGTCAAACCTCAGGTTAGTTACTTCTGTGTTTGTGAGTCAGGCATGTGGGACATGTCTTGTTTTATTATGCTTCATTCATGTACCTGTTTTCTCTTGTATCATTTGTTTTCTCACGTATTATCTGTTCTTTAATGCATCCTCTGGTTTCCTGTGCATCTGTTTCATGCATCAGCTGTTGTCTGATATGTCATACATTCACTCAAGTATCATCTGTGTTCTCATATGTCAAATATTTTCATATGTATCATTTGTCTACCCATGACAGATGGAAATCGCAAAGAGTAGGCTATAAGGCCATTGCCTTGGCACATTTTTTAAGAAAAGGAAACCTACCACAGAGTCCATGACCTTGGATCAAATCTGTCTAGAGCAGTAGTTCTCAACCTTTTTTGGCCCGTGCCCCCTTCACCATATTTTTAGGACGTCATCCCCCCCCCCCCCCCCACCATATTTTTAGAACGTCATTCCCCCCCCTTTCGTATTTCCTCCCTAAAATTTTCCCCTGCCCCTACACAGTATATGTAATAATTGAAGCTAAATTTAATAGCACATACTAAAACAAGTCTAGACATCTACATAAAACGTGATTTGCGGATCTACTTACGTTATAAATTGAATTTCAGAAGGGTGATACGTACAGAACCGTAAAGTATGAAGGGAAAAACAATATCAAGTAATCAGTTCTTGTATTAATGCAATCTAGAAATAATCTTAATTCCCCCCTGGAAACCCTAAATCCCCCCCCCCCCCCCCCCCGGGGGGGGGGGGGGGGGAATTCCCCACTGGTCGAGAACCACTGGTCTAGAGAAAGTAAACTTTACTTAAATGCATGCCAAAGTTGAACATTCTTACCTATGAGGTGCATAACATGGTGTGAGCCACCCCTCATAAGAGTAATGAAGAAGAGATTTATCTTCCCGTGTCGTGCATTTTCTCATGTATCATCATCTTTTTAGCAGCATTTTATTTCTCATGTTACTTTTTGTAGGTCAGCAAGGTCGAATGGATAAGAATGCTTGTTCTTAAACATCTGTCATGTTAAATGTGACAGTGGCTAAAATACTTTGGTCATCTTATATGTCACAGTGGCTGAAATACTTTGGTCATCTTATATGTCATAGTGGCTGAAATACTTTGGTCATCTTATATGTCACAGTGGCTGAAATACTTTGGTCATCTTATATGTCACAGTGGCTGAAATACTTTGGTCATCTTATATGTCACAGTGGCTGAAATACTTTGGTCATCTTAAATGTCACAGTGGTTGAAATACTTTGGTCATCTTACATGTCACAGTGGCTGAAATACTTTGGTCATCTTATATGTCATAGTGGCTGAAATACTTTGGTCATCTTATATGTCATAGTGGCTGAAATACTTTGGTCATCTTGTACGTCACAGTGGCCTGGAAAGAACAGTGATGGGAGGCATGGATCCTGAAGAAAAGGCAGGGGTCAGTCATCATGGAGATGGACACAGGGTATTGAAGACAACTTGGATATGAACATGCATGATGCAGGGGAACTTGCAAAAGATTGAGAATATCTTCGGCTGGCCAGGATGAAAGCAGGGGACCCTGCAACAGGATGATGAACTAAACAGGAGAGACAGAGGAAGACAGAACGATGTTTGTGGAAACCTTAAACAGCTGGGCAACAGATAATAACCAACATCAGCTTCATTACAATATTAGATAAAAGAGAGGATTGAAAAGACACAACTGCCGAAGCTTGTTGTAGACAAGGCACCTGAATTGGATTGCTTATTTTAGTCATATTTGCTGCAGACGAGGCACATGAATTGGAATGCATTTCTTGGTCATGTGATGTCTTATTTCTTTATGTATCATACATGTTTTGGTCATTTAGTATTCTGTGTTTTGTCATGTTACCATTAATGATATTTTTATTTTTTTAGTTATGCATCATATTTTTTTAAAGTTATTTTGCATCATGTTTTATCATATATCATATATGTTTTAGTTATTTTGCATCATGCTTTGTCATATATCATATATTTTTTTGTTATTTTGCATCATGCTTTGTTATATATTATACATGCTTTAGTTATTTTGCACATGTTCTGTCACACCTATTTTAGTCATTTTGCATTATGTTATGTCATATATCATATGTTTTAGCTATTTTTATAGCATGTTTTGTCACATATACGCATTTTATCTATTTTGCATTATGTGTCGTCATATATCTTACATATTTTAGCTATTTTTGCATAATGTTTTGTCATATATCATACATGTACTAGCTATTTGTATTATATTTTGTTATATATCATATGTTTTAGCTATTTTTGCATTATATTTTGTCATATCATACATGTTTTAGTTATTTTGCACAGAAATATCAATTGTTGGGCAACCCTTGAAACCATAGAGACGGCACATACATACATTCACAGGTATTGGTTGGCACTCGTAGAATTAGAGGACACTAGACACTAGTACAAATTGAAAGCTGTAGTTACCATACTGGGATTTGAACCTGTTGCCTTTAAATGACAACAATGCCTCTTGTCGTGTATCATAGATGTGTTTTCTACCGTGCATGCTTTGCTATGTGTTTTGCATGCTTTAGATTTTTTATACCATGTTTTGTCAGATATCATACTTTTTTTTTAAAGCTATTATGTATCAACTTTTTGTGGGGACTGAGTGGTCTCGAGGTATGGTGTCCGCCTCGAGTGCTGGAGGTCCCGGGTTCAGGCCCCGGTGAGGACCGGGATTTATTTTTAAAAAATCCACGTGGACTTCCAGTAATACCCCTGGTCTCTGGGTAGTGAGATCGGACTGCCCGTGTGTATTGTTGCGCACGTAAAAAATCCCTTGACAGTTGGAAATTGAAAAAGAGTAGCCTAACGGCGCTGCCCGGGCAAAATTTCGAGTTAAAAATCTACCCAAAGTATTTCAGGATCCTCGCCGATGCAACGGAGTTTGTGCATTGAGCTGAGTTTCTCCAGACTCAGGTTTGAGTTAGGAGGAAAACGGAGCACTTATGGGTTACACCCGTGTGCTGTGATGTTGATCCATCGACTAAACTAAACTAAACTAAACTTTTGTCATATACCATACATGATTTAGTTATTATACACATTTTTTGTCAATTATCATATTTTGCCATTTACATGGTTTAGCTATTTTGCAACTGTGTATCTTACATATATTTAGTTATTGTGCATCATGTTTAGCTGTGTATCTTATATGTTTTAGTTCTTATACATAGATATTTTCGTTATTTTGCATCATGTTTTGCAGTGCCTTACGTTGGTTGTTTTTTTAATGAAATGGTAAGGGTGTTCTGAAAACAATGGCGAACTACTGAACGTAAACTATCCCAGGATTCACAAACAGCCAAAGAATGCTGGGGTTGACTGCCACATCCTGTAAAGGATATACAACTAACTTTTTGTTGTTGTGCATCTTATAAGTTTAGTTAGTTTAGTTCTTATACATAGACATTTTAGTTACTATGCATCTTGTCTTGTCAAATATACATGTTTTAGTTATTTTTTGGACATGTTTTGTCATATGTCATACGAGGGGAAGTCAATAAGTAAGTCACAAATGGCTGTAGAAAAATAACTAAATATGATAACAACTTGAAACCAGTTTATTTTTATACATACATTGTCCCTTTATTTCTCAACATAATTTCCACCAACATTGATGCACTTATCCCATTGTTTATGAGTCCTACTAAACCGGCTGCATAGAACTGCGTGCTCTATTTTCTAAACCACATTTTCACTTCACATTCAACTTCGGCGTCACTCGTGAAATGTCTCCCGCCAAGGTGGGTTTTCAGTGGACTTAGCCCCTAGCAATTTCCTATAAAGCGGTGCATAGCTGTGTTGAAAAAGTTACGAGGGCGAGTCAATAAGTAAGTCACACAGTTCTGTGGGATGGCAGGTAAATGACAACAAAGCATGTAGTTCTATGCAGCCAGTTTGGGAGGACTGATAAAACAATGGGATAAGGCATCAATGTTGGTGGAAATTATGTTGAGAAATAAAGGGACAATGTATGTATACAAATAAACTGGTTTCAAGTGGTTATCATAGTTATTGTTCTACAGCTATTTGTGACTTACTTATTAACCTACCCTCATAGATTTGTAGTTATTTTCTGTCATGTTTTGTCATATGTCATATATGTTTTAGTTATTTTTCATCATGTCTTGTCATGAATTGTAGATGTTTTTAGTTATTTTGCACCATGTTTTGCCATTTGTTATACATGTTTTGGTTATCTCACATCATGATGTGTTACATATCCTGTGTACATTATTCACTAAATGTTCTTAATTTATTTAACCTATGTCTTCTCCAGTTTTTACGTGACATTGAAGAAAAGCTCAGCATACTCAGGCTTGAAGAGGAGAATTTGCTGAGAAAAATTACATACAGATATGGTATGTCTGTTTAACTGTTCTTCCGAGATTGCTTACAGGCACAAGAGTTCCCTCAAAATGTATACACATTATATATGTTAACAATTCCTTGAAAGTTGGACATTTTCAAGAGTAGACCATACAGCGACTGCTCTGGCAGGATAAAATAAAAATTAGAAAACCAGTTTGTCTCTAAAAGTATTTATAGAATGTGTGAATCTCTTAAGCATACGTTGGGATCCCAGCCAGTGCTAGAGAGTTGTATCCATTTTACTGAGGTCTTTGGAGATAATAGCCCCTAGGGATTTATTCATGTGCAGGGAAGATGGTCCTTGAAATCCCAAACAGAGCGACTGTTTGTTGAGAGGTTATTTAATATTTTTTATAATCTATATTGTGTGGCGTTGGTCATCTTGTTTGTTCACAGCCTCTGTCTCATGTACTGCTAATCATTTCTGATAAAGATGTTCCTCCATGACATGATGCCAGACTCTCTAGTATCTTCTCTCTTGGTCTTCCCCTGCCTCTCTTCCCTTCCAACTTTCCCAATATCATGATGTACTCTAGCTTTCCCCTTCTCACGACGTGCCCACAGAATGTAGACTTGTCTTCTTCTGATGTGAGTAACCAGTTCTCTTTGTGAGTTAACTTCTTTCAAGATATTTTAATTTCACTTTTTATCTGTCTGTGTTCTCATTTTCTTTTATAAAACCACATAATGTAGCTTCCACATAATTCCCCACTAATCTGTTGATTGTCCATGATTCACTTCTGCACATCAGGACTGTCTCGATAAAGGTCTCATGAACTCTCTTTCTCTCTTTTCATACTGGATATTTATAATTATTGTGCACTTCCGATCCAACATAGCGGATAGGCTGTTCAGCTGTTAAGGTTTCTGGAATGTTTTTGCGTCTGCCCGGTTTGCTTACTCATTTTCCTCACGTGTGGACTGGTAGTACATGGTTCTGTCGTCCAGCTTCTGAATTAAGCTCGTGGAGCGACACCGTGAGCTGTGGATTTCTTGTGGAATGCTTTTACATCTATCTGCTTGTGGTTTCTATTGTGAACTTCGTGTTCATAAAAATAACAGATGGCCAGTTGCTGAACTAGCCACTTTTGCTTTATGCAGTATTGTGTGTGGAATTGCTGGTTTTCTAGTTATTGCCACTTTGACTTTGCCGATGAAATGTAATTTTAGTGGCTGGCTGTTATGTTGGCATTCTGGCAGCAGTCTTATGCATGTATTCCTGTGTGTGCTGTTGGTTTGTCAGGACTGTTGTTTGTTCTACTTTTCACATGGGGAAGTGAGAAGCATTTTGTGTAATATTCAGTGGCACAGGAATGGAGCATTATAGAGTGACCTTTTTCTGTGAATTTGGAACCATGACTAACGACTATTATTATTGTTTTTTTTTTCTTTTTCATATACTCTTCATTTTTTAGTTGTGCAGTGGTTTTAGTTGGGCGCAGTGACTTATGTGTTTCATGTCTGCAAACTGCTGTGACTCAGGGATTTTTGTAAAATAGGAAGAGGATACTCCCTCAGGCCCTCTCACTCAGTGGGTGACATCAATATCAAGCCGCCTTTAGTTCCCAGAACAATTGCTGGTTCCCATTTTTGGTTGGGTGGGTGGCATCAATATCAAGCCGCCTTTAGTTCCCAGAACATTTGCTGGTTCCCATTTTTGCTTGGGTCGACCTGGGTGCCTATATCAGTTGTACAACTTCCCGACTCGATGGTGATTCAAACGATTGACCACCAGGCTGGTGAGCAAGCATGTAAGCCACTACTGCAGTACTGTGACTGCCCTGTGTATATGGAGTTCCCTCATCCCATTTGAAATCAAGGGTTTGTAGGTTTGGGGTGTTTCATTGAAGCAAATATGAGCCGAGCATATGAATCATTGGCTGAAGTTCAGATCTGGCTTTCTCAGAGATTCCTGGTGGTCGCTGTTGGAGCTATGGAGTTTGTGCTTTATATGACGCTTTCTGCAGGCAGCTCTGCAGAGACTGAGAAACATGGGTTAAAACCCAGTGCAATGAAGTGGAACCTCTTGCCTTGCCTTTAGACCTGGCCTTGTATGTTGGTGAAAAGTCAAGAGCTTCTTTACATGCCTTGAGATGTATTGAATACAGTCCTAGCCCTGTATTTGTACAGGTCAGTCAACACCTGATGGGTGCTGTGGTGTGAGATGTAGGTAAGTCAACACCTGATGGGTGCTGTGGTGTGAGATGTAGGTCAGTCAACACTTGATGGGTGCTGTGGTGTGAGATGTATTGGATACAGTCCTAGCCCTGTATTTGTATAGGTCAGTCAACACTTGATGGGTGCTGTGGTGTGAGATATAGGTCAGTCAACAGTTGATGGGAGCTGTGGTATGAGATATAGGTCAGTCAACAGTTAATGGGAGCTGTGGTATGAGATATAGGTCAGTCAACACTTGATGGGTGCTGTGGTCAGTATCACATCGACTGTTTCCACTTCCTGTGGCATTTTCTGGTACCCAGTTTAGGTTGGGTCCACCAGGGAGCCGGGTCAAATTTACAAATCTGTCTCGGTGGGGGTTTGAACACATGACCGCTGAACTGAAAGGCATGTGTGCTAGACTAAACACATGGTCCCAAGTTTTAGGGAGTAAGCTGAAACAATTGTCACTAGAAAAGAAACTAGAAAAGTTGCAGAGATTATGTAAGAGTACTATGCATGACAGGAGAAAGACACCCGGAGTCATGACCCTCTGAATGCACAGAGGAATAGGTGGCCTTCCTTTCCCTTACTTAACAGGTGATGAGCCCTAGTGTTAACTCTCGTTCGACAGTGCTAACAACATTATTAGCACAGCTTGCTATTAACTTCGTTAACACTCCGGCTGTATGGGTATATTGCCAGGAACATTTGGGAGTCTGTAACAAGGACAGGACAGATGTCATTTCAAACTGGAACTAGTACTTTAGTTACATAACCTTTACAGGATGTCACAGTCAACCCCAACATATTTTGGCTGTTTGTTATTTTATTGCAAGTTTACGTTCAGTAGTTTGTCATTGCTTTCTGAACGACCGGCACCCTTACCATTTTATACACAAACCCAACGCAAGGTGGGTGATCTGCTGGCAAATCGCTCGCAGCTGTGTTGTGAATGCAGTATGTGGGATTAGAAACTGTACACATTTGCCTTCGCCACGGAGCCTCTCAATTTCCCACCTCTTTCATTGGTGCTCTGTCCTGCTCAGATGTGACAGTATTTGCCGCACCCTTACATATTATGGCTTCCATCTGTACATAACCTTTACAGGATGTCACAGTCAACCCCAACATATTTTGGCTGTTTGTTATTTCTTTGCAAGTTTACGCTCAGTAGTTTGTCATTGCTTTCTGAATGACTGGCACCCTTACCATTTTATACACAAACCCAACACAAGGTGATCTGCTGCCAAATTGCTCTCAGCTGTGTTTTGAATGCAGTATGTGGGATTAGAAACTGTACCCATTTGCCTTTGCCACGGAGCCTCTCAATTTCCCACCTCTTTCATTGGTGCGTGTTATGCCTCTGTCCTGCTCAGATGTGACAGTATTTGCCCCACCCTTACATATTATGGCTTCCATCAGAATTCACGGCATCCATAACACCTTCGCCATGGAGCAGGCTGAACTAGTACTACATGTTGATTAAGTGGAAGTGTTAGCCGTGCATGGGAGCAGTTAACACCTGTACACTGTTATATTAGCAGAGGAAGACTGAGCACTTATGGGCATGGCTCAAGTGCCACAGTGTCGCTTCTGTTGACCAATAAGCAACAGCCAATGATTGCAGTCCTGTTCACCAATAAGCAACAGCCAATGATTGCAGTTCTGGTAACCAATAAGCAACAGCCAATGATTGCAGTTCTGGTAACCAATAAGCAACAGCCAATGATTGCAGTTCTGGTAACCAATAAGCAACAGCCAATGATTGCAGTTCTGGTAACCAATAAGCAACAGCCAATGATTGCAGTTCTGGTAACCAATAAGCAACAGCCAATGATTGCAGTTCTGTTAACCAATAAGCAACAGCCAATGATTGCAGTTCTGCCACACGGAGACAGGAAAATGAATGGATAGTGAGACTAACCAAATGACTAACTTTGTTATCTACAGGTCCTTGTCAGATGTCCAATGGGCACTCAAGTATAGGAGATCTCATGGACTGTTTGCAAGACACCAGAGCTGATATTTTATCTTTAGGTGTGTCTTTACTGTCTATAATACCTTGTTTTCTGCTGGATTGTTAGTTGAGTGTCTTTTACATAATGCTGCCATCAACTCAAGCATTTATTGTTAATAAATAAATACACATGTATTGCTTGGTGCTCGAAAGAAGTAGAGACTAGAGGACGCATTAGACAATATAGAAATTGAAAGCTATAATTACCAACCGGGGTTCGAACCTGTCCTCTCCACTGTAGGACCAAGTGTACTTCAATGCATGACCAACTAGACATGCAGCGTTTATTCGCTGTTTCATGTTAAATATTTTGGCATTGTTTTGTGAACGACTGATGCTCATACCATCAAAATCAACTCAAAGTGATCTACTTCCAAATCACCTGCAACTCATTTCAAACCTTCGACCTGGTATATCAGGGGATTGTGAAACTACATTCACTAACCCTTAAGCCACGGATACTTACCTTGTAGATGTTAGTTAGTTGCATCTCCTTTACAGAACACCACAGACAACGCCAGCATTTTTGGCTGTTTATGATTTCTGGGCAAGTTTATGTTCAGTAGTTTGCCATTTCTTTCTGAATGACCAGCACTGATAACACTTTATAAAAACCAACGTAAGGCAGTCTGCTGCCAAATTGCCCACAGATGTGTTTTGAATGCGGTATGCAGGATTATGAACTGTGTCCGTTACCCTTTGCCATGGAGCCAGCCTTTTAGATTGACTACAGTAAAATTATATGTTGCCTGCATGTAAATCATATTACATGGGGGGGGGGGGGGATGTTATGGTATCAGCTTCAGACTCAGAATGTACTGGGATTCGAATATGGGGATGGTTGTTGATTGGTTGAATATCCTCTGGAAAACCTTTGGGTTTTCATTCTAAAGTTTTAGTCTTGAAAAGGGCTTGCATGTGTGTGAGATTGGGGTGGAGATGTTCCTTTCCTCCTGACCCACTACCAAAGTATCGTCTTCATGAGGACAGTATTGCAGAAATTTCCTTCCCCTCTCCAATCTCAGAAACCTGCAGGGTGGGCAAGTCCTGTAACTTCACATCTGTGGAGAGGCAAGGCCATCCTTGGAATGTTGGACAGGCAGGGAACCCAGTTCCTTGATGGGTTGCACCTAGAAAGAGGTGCCTGATGGTAATCGTTGTTTCTTCTTCTTCTTCTTCTTCTTCTTCTTCTTCTTCTTCTTCTTCTTCTTCTTCTTCTTCTTCTTCTTCTTCTTCTTCTTCTTCTTCTTCTTCTTCTTCTTCTCCTCCTCTTCCTCCTCCTCCCCCCTCCTCCTGCTTCTTCTTCTTCTTCTTCTTCTTCTTCTTCTTCTTCTTCTTCTTCTTCTTCTTCTTCTTCTTCTTCTTCTTCTTCTTCTTCTTCTTCTTCTTCTTCTTCTTCTTCTTCTTCTTCTCTCTCTCTTCCTCCTCTTCCTCTTCTGCTGCCTCTTCCTCCTCCTCCTCCTCCACCATTTTCCTTTATTTCATTCTCCTCCTCCTCCTCTTCCTCTTCTGCTGCCTCTTCCTCTTCTTCTGCCTTTTATCTACCAGTGAAGCATAGGCCCTGAAACAACTCACGCCAAGACCTTTGTAGACATGTGCAGGAATTCACAGCTAAAACTTTCTATGGGATGAGGTAGCAATTCACCTTCCACTTCCTCTCAGCCACCTCTTACCACACGCATTGTGGGTTATAGTGTTACTTTGTTTCCCACAATATGGGCCCTGGTTACACACGTCTCTCTGGGTCAGGACAGTTATTATGAATTTTGGTCCGGCTGTCATGGTGGTCCAAATTGTTGGGCTTAAGGTTGAAATACTATCTATAATAAATGACTATCTTAGAGATGGACAGATATTAGCAGAAACAGTGAAATGACCTGACCCAGTGTATGCATCTTGTTGTTTCAGAAAGTCGCCAGCACATCTCGTTTTGGAGAAGGAATCTATGTTACCCAGTTGTCATGTTGTTGTTACTTGCCATTACAGTAAGTGAGATTTGTGTTCTTGTTTATTGTATGTCTTATGTATGATTGTTTTCTTGTCCATTTCACTTTCAAGGGAAATGTGTCACATCTTGCTATGAATTTCTTTAGCGCAGATGTCACTTTGTTCAATTTTGGCATGCATTTGTATTTCTTCCAGGTGGATTAAACCCTAAGATTTTATCTATCTACCTGTGGGTAGGTATTCTTACTTAAAACATTTGCCAAGGCAGCAGCCTCTTGACCTACTCTTTGTGATTTCCATCTTTTGTAGGATTTATTATGTGTGTGTGGGACCTCCCGATTGCACTTGATCAAGAAAGACTAGACAGCCAGTCTCAGAAACCAATGGTTCTTGTAAAAGAAAATCTCAGCTCTTTACTAGTAGCTTCTGAACCTGAGGCTGATATTGTAACTTCTCAGCCATGTCTTCTTCTTCTCCTTCTTCTTCTCTTGTTTGCTTGAAATTTGTCTATATCTGCAGTGTTGTCTCTTGTATGAGCTTCACTGTCTTTTTTAGTTCACTCAGCAGGTCCATAGAGTTAATCTTCCACTGTTGGTTCTCAAGGCCAGAAGGTTTGCCTCGATATGTTGTAGTTTGGGCAAGTCTTGGAGTATGTGCTCTGCTGTCTGTGACACCAATCCACATGTGCATATGGCTGATTTGCCAATCTTGATTTTGTATACATGTGGTTGTGTTATCTATCTTTCCTGTTCTGAGTCGCAGATTAATTATTTGTTCTGGTCTGTCCATGCCGCCTCATATGTTTGTTGTAATTGAATTTGTATGTGTTTATCTGAGACGTTTGTTTTAGCATTGATTTCAGTGGTATGAGATGTCAGACATTCAGAAAGCAATGGCAAACTACTGAACTAAAATTGCCTAGTAAATCTTTAACAGTCGAAGCATGGGGCTAATTGCAAAATCCTGTACAGGACATGCAACTAATTTTTTAAATGATTGTAATTGACAATTAAGGATGTTTTATGTATGACCATCTCATTTCATGTGATTTATGTGTAGGTGTTATACCATTGCCATTTGCAATATCTAAAGAAGAAAATTGGGGATTTTGAGCTCAATAGTTACAAAAAAGTTGTTAAAATGGCAGGAAGAAAATTGACATTCTGCAAAATCCAAACATCGAAGAAATCTTGTTCATAAACAGCTTCATGTCTCAGACAGTGAGATACTTTGACTTTGTGAAATGTTGCAGTGGCTTGGGGAGAGTGGTGATGAGAGCATGGTTGGTTCCTAGAAGAATAGGCAGAGGGCGGCATGAAGATGGACATAGATATTGCTGACAACTTGGGCATGAGGCTTAAAAATGGCAAGTGATCAAGGAATTTGAAGGTGGGCCGCAACATAGCAGCATTTTGAACAAGACCTGCTTTATGATAATAAATATTGTGATTAATTTGTTTTGTGATGCGATTGGGCTGCCTGTAGTTTCATGTGTTTTGTGAGGTTTATTTTGTGTTTATCTGTCAGTTTTTAAAATGTGTTATGGTCACAGAGCTCATTCTTATGTGTGCTTGTCGTGTATTTCCATTTATATTGTGTTTGATTGACTTAAAAGCATTTGTTACTTTATGTATGATTGTTTTAGTAATTATCTTTATTTATAATTGTCATAGACATTTCAGTTGTGTTGAATATATCCTAAATTGTGATTTAACTTGTGATTGTCATGGCTAGATTCTGATGCCTTCAACAGTTCATTTCTTCATCTTCCTTTTATCCCCCAGTAGAGCATAGGCACTCAACCAGCACATACCCAGGCCTCCTATCTATTGTCATCTTCTGTATCTCCCTCCATATCCTCCTGTATTATTACTAATGTCTGCTCTGATTCACTCCCTTGTGTTTTTAGATTTTCTTCTATTTCTCTTGCTGTGTCAGATCCAGAGAAAGTTTTATTTTTAGTTATATGTGTGTATGTCTTGTTTCCCCTAGGACAATTTCTAATGTTGTATGATTGTCTTTGACAGACCAGCTGCCATGTGTGTATCTCTGGTTGCCCCCAGGACAATTTCTAATGTTGTATGATTGTCTTTGACAGACCAGCTGCCATGTGTGTATTTCTTGTTTCCCCTAGGACAATTTCTAATGTTGTATGATTGTCTTTGACAGACCAGCTGCCATGTGTGTATTTCTTGTTTCCCCTAGGACAATTTCTAATGTTGTATGATTGTCTTTGACAGACCAGCTGTCATGTGTGTATTTCTGGTTTCCCCTAGGACAATTTCTAATGTATGATTGTCTTTGACAGACTTGCTGCCATATGTATATTTCTTGTTGCTCCCAGGACAATTTCTAATGTTGTATGATTGTCTTTGACAGACTTGCTGCCATATGTATATTTCTTGTTGCTCCCAAGACGTATTCAACAGTCCAGTTGTCATATGTATATTCTTCTTCTTTCGTTCGCATGAAATTTGTCTATAACTGCAATGTTGTCTCTTGTATTAATGTAACTGTCTGTTTTAGTTCACTCATTGGTCCATAGAGTTTATCTTCCACTATCGTCTCTCTAGACCTGAAGGTTTGCGTGGATATGTCATATTTTGGGCAGTCTTGGAGTATATGATATGCTGTTTGCGGCGCCAATCCACGTGTGCACATGGCTGATTTACCAATCTTGAATTTTGTATACATGTGGTTGCGTAATCTAATGGTCCTGTTCTGAGGCACAGAATAATGGCTTGTTCTGGTCTGTCCATACTGTCGTATATATATTTGAATAATGAATACGCAAACCATATATTGCATAATTTATTGCCTGATATATTTTGCTATATCTCAGGTGCGTACTACAGACAGAAGTTCAGCATATAATGAACTTTCTGCAGTCTGAACCTGATGAGAGACAGAGAAATATAGCAGGCAGTAAATTCTGCAATATGTTATTTGTGTCCTCATTATTCACATTACCAGTGGAAAAACATTTGTTTGAATATGTATATTTCTCCACAACAGTCTCTAATGTATGATTGTCTTTGACAGTCCATTTGCCTGATGTATATTTATTGGTGTTTTCAGGTATTCAGTATACTAATAGTTTTACACAACACCATACTTTTGCTTGTTGGTACTAAAGCTTTGCCCAAGGGAGCCTCGGTGAGTACTAGTTGTGATTAGTTAGTTATTTCAAGGTGTAGTATGAGCTGTGATGGCTTAGTGGTTAGTGAGAGGGCTTACCTCACTGTGTCCCAGGTTCAAATCCTGGCAGTGGCAAATTGTTTTTTGACCAGTGCGTCTCTGAGGTCATCCTCGCCTCATCAGATAGGTGCTGGGTACTTTTCAGAATGTTCTGAGAATTAGCAGGATAGGAAAAGGGGTGAAAACGGCCATCCCCATCTCATGATGCTGTGGTGTAGAATATGTGAAGGCCCAACACTTGACATTCTAACTGGGTTATCTGTTGTTCGGCCAACTTTACCTTTTATTTAGTGTGATACATTGTTGTGGCAGGGTGGGTAACAACCTGGCTTGTTGAGGCAGAAAGGTTGGGATTGACTCTAGCTGTCAGTACACGCCCACCACCTGAGTTTTCCATGACCAATGGGTAATACTTTTGAAGGAGTCACACCAACTCTTTGGAGGGTGGATTGGCTTAGACTTATGGTGTCAACCTATACTTTGACAAATGCCATGTCCAAACCCAGGAGCAGTTTGTGTTTACAAATAAGGAAATCAAGAATCCTATACTCTGTCCTCTCCTCCTTCCACCACCACAACCCTACCCCAAGGATAGTGAATCCAATGGCTAGCCTTCTTAGATAAGGGAAAATAAGAGTACCTTCCCTTCCCTGTGCACGTAATTCTACTTCTGCCTTTCATTTCCTAGTGGAGCATTGACTCTCAGCCAGCGCACACTAAGCACTTTCTAGACTTGTTCATGATTGTTTTGGATTCTGCAGCTAAAGTTTTCAACATGATTAAGTAGTCGGTCAGTCTCATGTCAACATTCCTAAGTCACCTTGGTTGACATACATGGGAGGTGACAGTGTTACTACTCTTTGTGTCCATTATGGGTCTCGGTAACACATGGGCACCGTGCATGCTGCACATGTTTAGCATCCTATTGTTGGGAGTTGGGAGTCGCTAAGGGTAGGTTGTCAGGACTGTTGGTGTAGTCGTCTGGTTACCAGCATTACCTCTCTCTCTCTCTCTCTCTCTCTCTCTCTCTCTCTCTCTTCTCTCTCTCTCTCTCTCTCTCTCTTCTCTCTCTCTCTTCTCTCTCTCTCTCTCTCTCTCTCTCTCTCTCTTTCTCTCTTCTCTCTTCTCTCTCTCTCTCTCTCTCTCTCTCTCTCTTCTCTCTCTCTTCTCTCTCTCTCTTCTCTCTCTCTCTCTCTCTCTCTCATCTCTCTCTCTCTCATCTCTCTCTCTCTCTCATCTCTCTCTCTCTCTCTCTCCTCCCTCCCTCTCCCCACACCCACTCGGTGGGAAAACCTCTGCAGAAAATATTGTGAACATTGGGAAGAATAAGTTAGAACACTGTGGCCTACCATGCATGTCGTTAGAGGCAACTAAGGAAGGTTGGCATGAGACTGGCTATCTCAACCTGTAGAAAACTTGAGCTGCAAAACCCAACCAGTCGTGAACTAGTCTACAAAGGGCTGGGCTGGAGTTGGTTGAGGTCCTGTGCTGCATTGGGAGATACAAGGCAACAGAAGTAGCAGCATGAAGTCTCCAGGACAGTCCCTGATGTATGGTTGTCTTCAACAGTTTAGTTGCCTGGTGTATGTTTGTTGATGTTGTCAGATACTCAGTGTACTAAGTTTGGATTTATATACGATAATAGTCTCTATGAGCCATTCTGGTGTGTTGGTTTTTATGCACTGCTGGAGGATTTATAAACAATTTATGACACTCATATATGTATGCTATATGTGAAGTTTTACAAGTTTTTTTTATTTGGAGTGTGTGTAGGTTGCACTTCTACATTTAACTAATTCAGTGTCGAAGGATAATATATGGCCACATGTGACCTCACATCTGGACAGAGGGATGATAAATCACCATACAAAGTCATTGGGTTATTTGTGTGTTTTTTTTTCATGACATTATGCGATTTCAGTGCTCACTGAATTGAAGTCTACATTATAATACTGTTTCATTTGATTGTGTACCATGTTTAGTCCAAACCTACTTTTTGTTTGTTTGGCACTGAATCAGTAAAAACCATGCTTGTGTATTTAAAGTAATACTGCAGTTTTTCTGATTATACGGTACTATTTGTAAAAATTATTGGAGTATTTATTGACTGTACAAGAATAATAGAATGCATACGGTAGTAATACAGATGTTATGGTACCTAACACTAATTGGTAAGACAGGGTTGCCATGGTTCCTTGTGTTTTGGTTAGTTGTGCTTGTGATCTTTGACCTTAGTACTCTTAAGCTTTGTGTTTGTGTGCATGGAGGGGGAGGATGTGTGTATGTGGGAGAGAAGGACAAACAGAGAGTGGGAGAAAGACAGAGAGAGTGAGAGACAGAATGAGATGGGGGAGAGAGAAGAGGGAAAGAGACAGAACGAGGAGGGGGAAAGAAACAAAAAGAGGAGGGGGAAAGACAGAAAGAGTAGGGGGAAAGGGACAGAAATAGAGAATACATTCTCATTAGTTTTACATAATATGAAGAATGTTGGGAGACCATGAGTGCATCAAAATAGATAAAGTGTAGTTTGTTCACATGTATTTAAATGCACTCATAGAAGATAAGGGGAATTGTTTATCTTGCTTACACAATACAGTGGTTGTTTACTACACACTTACAGGAAGAATTGTTGTAGCATTGTGGTTAGTTTATTAACTTAACAGTGTACTGGCCTGGAGTTCACTACCCGGATGAGAGATGCAGTTCCTAGTATATGGAAGGTGGTGAGGACGCGAAGTGGTTATCCTACCCTAGAATGCTGTGGCCGTGTACATGTGAAGTTCTGTCACTTCACAACCCATCTGTAGCATCAATGGTGAGATAACTGTACCTGCAACATAGTCCGGATCATTGAATTTACTTGGGTTGTGTTTATTTGCTTCCCTTTAGGACACAGTCCTGGGCATTTCATCTCTGTCCACGTTAGGCCCAGTGGGAGCAGCTCTACAGATTGTCGTCATATTGTATCCTTTTGCTGACGGCTGTGCCAGGCCACAATTGTTTATCTTTTCTCTACACCTGAGAGTAGAAGTCGAGCAGCAACAAAAGATAAGAGTAATCTTATGGTTGAGTTATTTTTCTGATTACTGTTATAAATGTATATTTCTTCTTCTTCTTGTGCTTTTCTTCTTCTATAATAAATGTATATCTCTTCTACTTCTTCCTTCTTCTTCTCCTTCTTCCTTCTATTTCTTCTTCCTTCTCTTTCTTCTTCCTTCTCCTCTTTCTTCTTCCTTCTCCTCCTCCTTCTTCTTCAGTAATTAAACGCATTTACATGCTATCAAAATATATCAGGGATTTGATGTTTGACTCACACTTTCAGTGACCAGACAGCACACGTGAAGGTATTATGCTGACCTCATTTGCATACCCAGACAAATCTCTGGCACTCATTTTATGAGGCAAAGGTTGACCCTGGAGCTGCAACACTGGTAAAAAGGCCTGCCACGCCTGGGAATCAATCCCTGGACCACTATATCATTAAGTGAGTTCATTAACCACCACACCCCATCATGGCTACATTCTGCACATAGTTGTCAACACGTACATACTATGGTATAGCTTTCTCGTCATCTGCCCTTCATTCTCCAGTGGAACATAGGTCCTCAACCAACTCAACCATACCCTCCTATCTATTGCTATGTCCTACATGTCCTCAGTCAACTCAACCAAACCCTCCTATCTGTTGCTATGTCCTACATGTCCTCAACCAGCTCAACCAAACCCTCCTATCTATCGCTATGTCCTACATGTCCTCAACCAACTCAACCAAACCCTCCTATTTTTTTGCTATGTCCTACATGTCCTCAATAAATTCAATCAAACCCTCCTATCTATCGCTATGTCCTACATGTCCTCAGTCAACTCAACCAAACCCTCCTATCTATCACTATGTCCTACATGTCCTCAATCAACTCAACCAAACTCTCCTATCTATCGCTATATCCTACATGTCCTCAACCAAACCCTCCTATTTTTTGCTATGTCCTACATGTCCTCAACAACTCAACCAAACCCTCCTATTTTTTGCTATGTCCTACATGTCCTCAACCAACTCAACCAAACCCTCCTATTTGTTGCTATGTCCTACATCTCAACCAACTCAACCGAACCCCCCTATCTATCGCTATGTCCTATATGTCCTCAACCAACTCAACCAAACCCTCCTATCTATCACTATGTCCTACATGTCCTCAATCAACTCAACCAAACCCTCCTTTTTTTTGCTATGTCCTACATGTGCTGCCCATATTGTTCATCTCTGTCTCGAACTCTCTTCATCGATATGTTTTTTACTTCTACTTCATTTGTGCTGTGGCATCTGGAGAAAAGACCCAATTATTATCAAGTTTTTTTGTTGTCCTGTCCACCACAGGCACCTCTTCTTCACTTCCAGGTTCACTGGAATCTGCCTAGTTCTCTATAGGCTAACTTTGCATGGTATAAATGTATATGTCATAATATAATATGCTTACTTACCAGACAGTAGTCTGGGTTCAAATCTAGCTGTGGCAGGGTTTGTTCCAAGTTAGCACATTTCTGGTCTCAACCCAGCATCATGAAATTAGCACTAAATACGGGGTAAGTTAATAAGTCAGTCACAAATGGCTGTAGAAAAATAACTAACTATGATAACTTGAAACCAGTTTATTTTTATACATACAATGTCCCTTTATTTCTCAGCATAATTTCCACCAATATTGATGCACTTATTCCATCGTTTTATCAGTCCTCCCAAATCGGTTGCATAGAACTGCATGCTCTGTTTTCTATACAACGTTTTCACTTCACATTCAACTTTGGCGTCATTCGCGAAATGTCTCCCGCCAAGGTGGGTTTTCAGTGTACTTAGCCCCTAGCAATTTCCCATAAAGCGGTGCATAGTTGGGTAGAAAAAAATTATGAGGGCGAGTCAGTAAGTGACACAGTTCTTGGGATCGCAGGTAAATAAAAACAAAGCACGCAGTTCTATGCAGCCGGTTTGGGAGGACTGATAAAACGATGTTATAAGTGCATCAATGTTGGTGGAAATTATGTTGAGAAATAAAGGGACAATGTATGTATACAAATAAACTGGTTTCAAGTTGTTATCATATTTAGTTATTTTTCTACAGCCATTTGTGACTTACTTATTAACTTACTCTCGAAATTTACTGGGAATCATCTGGGGGGAACTGTGGGTGTAGAGGGAACTATCACTACAGCTCATGATCCTGCAATCTAGAATATATGAAGGTCTAACACTTCACATCCCTATAGTAGTATTTATCTTGAGATTACCTACAATGGTTTATTTTCAGCATCACAATATGAAATCTCTCCCTAGATGGGTAAAAGCAGACACATGAAGGCTTAACATCTCCTTAACGTTGATTACATTAGATATCTGATGGTTGCTTCTGTAGTAGGTTTCTATAGTCTGCCCTACCTGCGGTCCCTGCAGCCCAAGCGGGCGGACACGTCCATGGTGAAGATTATTTCCAACTGTGTGGTCATTCTGTTGTTGAGCTCGGCCCTGCCAATCTTATCCAAGACTTTGGGTAAGTTATCACATACAATTATTTGTGAAGATGTGGATATGTGATGGAGTGTATGCATTCCCTGGCAGTTTTATGTCAGGTCTTGTTGAACCAGGGGACCCCTGATAAAGCTGTGGCTAGCATGATAGCTGGCTGGTAGCTTGAATGCTGGTGCAGAGGTCATGTGTTTGAATCCTATTTGAGGCAGGGATATTTTTTCACAGATCTGGACTTTTTGGTCCGCCGGTCTAAAATGTGTACCAGGAATTGTCAAGGGAAGCAAAGTGGCCAGTCTGATAGTGAGTGCCAGGTGATCTAAAGTAGGGGCTAGCACTATGTAGCCTAGGGAGCTGTGGTAGCATAGTGGCCAGACACTCACCTGATAGGCTGGGGTTTGATCCGCAGTAGGGTGGATTATAGTGCCAGGTGGTCTAAAGTATGGGGCTAGCACCATGTAGCCTAGGCAGCTGTGGTAGCATAGTGGCCAGAACATTCACCTGATAGGGCTGGGGTTTGATCCGCAGTAGGGTGGATTATAGTGCCAGGTGATCTAAAGTATGGGGATAGCACCATGTAGCCTAGGCAGCTGTGGTAGCATAGTGGCCAGACACTCACCTGATGGGCTGGGGTTTGATCCGCAGTAGGGTGGATTATAGTGCCAGGTGATCTAAAGTATGGGGATAGCACCATGTAGCCTAGGCAGCTGTGGTAGCATAGTGGCCAGACACTCACCTGATGGGCTGGGGTTTGATCCGCAGTAGGGTGGATTATAGTGCCAGGTGATCTAAAGTATGGGGATAGCACCATGTAGCCTAGGCAGCTGTGGTAGCATAGTGGCCAGACACTCACCTGATGGGCTGGGGTTTGATCCGCAGTAGGGTGGATTATAGTGCCAGGTGATCTAAAGTATGGGGATAGCACCATGTAGCCTAGGCAGCTGTGGTAGCATAGTGGCCAGACACTCACCTGATGGGCTGGGGTTTGATCCGCAGTAGGGTGGATTATAGTGCCAGGTGATCTAAAGTATGGGGCTAGCACCATGTAGCCTAGGCAGCTGTGGTAGCATAGTGGCCAGACACTCACCTGATGGGCTGGGGTTTGATCCGCAGTAGGGTGGATTATAGTGCCAGGTGATCTAAAGTATGGGGCTAGTACCATGTAGCCTAGGCAGCTGTGGTAGCATAGTTGCCAGACACCCGCCTGCTATCCTGGTGGGCTGGGGTTTGATCCATGGTAGGGTGCATTATAATTTTTTTGACCTGGGCTTCCAGATCAACTCGGTGAAGCTCGGCCACGTTAAAAGACATAATACTTTTATAATAATCATACTGGAGGGCAAAGTTGAAGGCGAGCGAGCAAGAGGTAGAGAATGATACAAGTGGGAAGATAACAATCAAGAGATGGACGAACATCAATCTGACAGAATGTATAATCAAGGCGAGAGACAGTGTTGGAGATCCACTGCAGCCAGCCTTCATTGTGGAGATGGCACCTGATTGATTGATCCAGATCAACAAACCTGAAATGGGCACCAGGAAGTGTGTGGGAAATAAAGGTGGCTGGCGTGATACTGACCACACCAGCCAGGAGTGCAGGTTGGTCTATGAAAACATGGTTCTAGCAACATGCTTAGTGCACCTTAAGTTGTGGGGAAAAGGACTTTGACTTTTTTACCATATACCCATCATGTATCAAGACATCCATGTGACCTTACACAGCTCTTTTGTTTTAAAAGAGGAGTTTGTAATACATAGAACATTGAAAAAGGTTCTTTACTGTCTTTGCTTATGGAACTAAGCTCTACCTCTTTTATCCAAGAGTTTATGTGAGCCATGGAGAAGGATTTTATGGAAGTAAAGTTGTAGATTTGTATGTGTTGGAGAATGTATCCAATTAATTCACAAGTAAATCAAAGTATTACTGAGTATATTTATATTTTATTTCTATAGTTGACATTTATTTTGCATGTAAATTTCATATTTAAATATAATTTATATATAAGCGGTATAGAAATATAAAGGTTAATGAACCAGTTTTAATTGATGCATGCCAGCTGACTCTGAAACTTAACTGAATGAATACAGCATAGAGGAACAGAGAATGTCCCTGGGATGTTTGAATCATGTGGTTGGGCTCATGTGTTTAGATTACAATTGACACAAAATCCACACAGCTACAAAATCTAGTATTCATTAACTGTTGCCAGTGTAGAATAGAACAACTTACATGGTATGACAGAATCATTAATACAGAGCTTAAAGATAATGGTAACAAAACACAAATGTTTCTTTTTTCCGCATTCCAACAGGTATCACAAACTTTGATTTAGTAGGCAACTTTGGCAGCATGGATTGGCTGGGTAATTTCTACATCATCTTCATGTACAACGTCTTGTTCGCTGTCTCAACTGCCCTGTGTTTGTTCACGAAATTCACTTCAGCGGTTCGGCGAGAAATATACAACAGGTTAAAAGCTGCCTTTCAGACAGAGAGGAAATCCATGCAGCTTCATCCACAGAATTGCTCCACAAATAATTCTTCTAGTGTCACTGGCAGAGTTGAAGGAAGCAGAGTTGATAACTTCAAGGAAGAATGAAGGTTGTTATCTTCAAGGAGGTGGGTAGTCAAGAGTTGGTTGTGTTCAAGGAAAGTTGATATTTTAGAAGGGATACTTGTACGGTTTAATAATAATCATTTTTTTTGGCATAGGATTTGATAACTTCAAAAACGGGATGGTTAGGAATTGGTTAACATTAAAAATGAGTTTATAATATTGAGGAAGTGTATGAGCTGCTTAATGTCAAGTGGAAGTTAACTTCAATAAGAGGTTGATAAATTTTGTAGGAATTTATACCTTTAGGAAGGAGTAGGGTTTAACTTTTTCAAATAGTTGATAACTTCAGGCAGAGTTGATAAGGCATTTATGACTTCAGGGAAGATTGATAAGTTTAGCGTCAAGTTGTAGTTTGTCTCTTCATGATGAGGCAATTATGACTTCAGGGAAGATTATTAGTTTAGAATGAAGTAAGAGTTGATAACTCTATGCTAAGTTGATAGGGCATTTATAGAAGATTTATATAAGTTCAGAGGAAAGTAGGAGTTGATCATTTAAGGGAAGTGTCAGAGTTATTCAGTGAAGAGTAGAAATTGTTAACTTTTAAGGGGGAATTGATGATTTCAGGATGGTTATGAATGGATAACGTCAGGGGAGGACTAGGACTTGATATTTTAAGAAAGATTTTATGGTTTCAAGTTGAAGGTAACTACAGGGTAGAGTGGCAGTTGATAACTTCAAGTTATGAGTTTATAACTTCATAAAAGAATAGAATTTACTGACGTTAACTGTTGTTTTTGGCAACATGACATACCTGGGCAGCTTCAGCATCATTTTCATGTACAGTATCTGATCTCAACTGCCCTATGTTTATTAAAAAATTCACTGGTATTCAGTGAGAAATCTATGACAGGTCAAAGGATGTTTTTTGACAGAATGGAAATCCAAGCCTCTGTGCATTACAAGTATTTGAAAACTCTGTCATGCAGCTGAGAGTAAGTTTGTAATATTTTTGAGTAGAATGAATAAAGGAGAGGTGCAACTCAACCCAGCTTCAGCTTGCATGCTTATATTGGCATATGCTAGCTAAAGATTTGTTTGTTTATTGTTTCTTTGGGGGCAAATGAGATTTACTGTTACGCTTTTGCTTTTGGCTCAGAAAGAGATTATGTCTGGTTTGCTCAAAAATATAGGTATTTTAATGAATGTATTATATTGTCTACATTATACATTTATTCGGTTGTGGTCATGAAGTGTTGATGTAAACAGTTCGTTTGGTTTCTAAATTAAGAAAAATCTGGCATGGCATTCTGTGGTCTACTAAAACTGAAAGACTTGATTGGAGACATTTGAACAAAAAAACCTTGAATGTATAAAGCTGTTTGTTGTGATGTGTTATGCATTCCAGTAATATGCAAGTATATCATGCTTTCTACATTTCTATGTAAATTATAAGCAGTAATAGGGTTGACAAAATATGTTTGAAATTTTGAGCAATATGATTTTCATTGTTTCATATGGTAAATGTATTAGTTTTACTCAAAATGATCATAGCATATTTCATGTGTATAATCCTTCCTTCTCCTTTAACATAGAAGGTCATCAGGGCATCGCTGGCTGTGCTTGTGCCCCGAGCAGTTTCAATTCTTGTGGAGTCAGACTGTCTCAGGACGGCCATCTCCTTGTTAGCCTGGAACCTTTTTTTTTTCAGTTTCCCAGCCTGCGGCATGTGGGGGTTGGATGGGCATGTGTGACAGCAGGACTTCATCATGCTGCAGTGTTTGCTAGTGTTTTGTTCCCACTTGTACATAAAATGGCTAGTTAATCCTAACACAGCTGGCTGCAGTACCAGCGCCCACGGCATCTTGCAGATGATATGTAGAGTGTATGAACAAAAAAGAATAATAGATCAACAAAGAACAGGTGTTGTCAGTCGCTGCACACTGCGGGACACTGAGGAGGGGGATCCGATCACTAACTACGATGCAAACACGTCCCCTGTTATTGTTAACAGAACACAAACACTTCATTGTCTTTTAATCTTCCTGCTACCATTTTGTGCCGTGTCATTACAGCACACTACATCAGTCGGGAACCAATGATCTAGATGCTTACTACATTGTGAAAGTATTAAGGAACTAACTGAATAGACAACCGCAGTTTGGCTATATTTTTGTAACTGTAGTTGACTTTGTGTTTGTAAATCTTTTGTTTATCTGTGATGTCATTAAATGTGATCACAACAATCTTTGTTTATAAAAAAAAAACAAAGAAAACAAGATTTTTAAGTTCCTTGTATCCATATCAGGTAAGGTGAACAATGTTTAGGAAGACCTAAACAACCAAACACTTTTAGTCTTGGCCCATCCTATAGTTAGCAACTCATCATACGCTGAACAGTCATTGCTTCTATTCCCAGCACCTTGTCATACATTAAATCATGGTTATTTCTTTAACTTGCTTGCCCGCCGGACTGGTGAATAGAAGCGGGAATTCACCCAGCGTAAACTGGGTATAGGGAAATCTTCTGGGGAGTAAAGGTCGCCAGCATGATATTGATCACATGACCCATTGAGTGTTTTGATTGGTCTTTAAAAATATGGGGCTAGCACCATGTACCCAATATACCTTTCAAGATGGGGGGGGGGGGGGTGGAAATCCCTGCCTTGAGAGGAGGGGGGGGGGGTAGAGAAGAAAGGAATAAAAGCGTGACCACCAGGCTGGCATGCAGACTTACTAACCACTACTTTACCTACAGAGCTCTTCTATCTCTCTCTCTCTCTCTCTCTCTCTCTCTCTCTCTCTCTCTCCATATATATATATATATATATATATATATATATATATAGATAGAGAGAGAGAGAGAGAGAGAGAGAGAGGGGAAAGTGACACCAACAGCACACAGAAAGACAAGTAGTAAACAAGGTGTACTCAATATAAACAAACCAGTCTCGTTTTAAATCCACCTGTTATGTTTTGTGTGTAACAAACATCACCGGATCTCGAAACATTTTACGAATGTTCTAATTTGAGCGTGAATGAAAGAAAATCTAGATGATTTTGTGAGATACCACGCAGTGCACTGTTCTAATAGACAGCCAAATGTGTTAATGTTGCCAAAAAAAACATGGTTTCTAAATGGCCAAAGTCTTATCTCCTTGTATGATACACTGAAGCCATGTGACAGTGAAGTATATGTGGTATTCATATATATTTGTTAAAACACAGAAGCCACAAACAGGATGTTTCACTATTTATTGCCTGGCATATTTTGCTGCTTCTTGTCAGGCGCATACTGCAGTTATAAATCATGTGAAGTGAATAAATGATTAATACTTCAGCTGAAGCAATTAAAACACATAGTCACAGGTATTGTTCGAATATATTATCCCCACAGATGATATATTTATTAATGAAATTTTTTTTTTTTTTCATTTTTACCGTTGAGATACATTTATGGCATAGTCACTTTTCAGTTCTGATGTGTATTTTATGAAGCATTTTACACATGCGTACATGCACACTCACACAAAGTCTATAAAGACGTGTAGTTTTCACTTGACCAGCATTTATTATGCTGCCCGAGACCACTGATATCATGGTCACCATCTAGAAGGTCCTTTGTAGAACATCGCTCTCATTACAACTGGCCAGAAATATCCTTCACCAGCTTCCCTGCAATAAACTTGAGAACTTGGATAAAGCTGGCAAGATTGAGTGGGAAAAGAACAAAGGGAAAGCAGAGAAGTAAATATCTGGATGGTTTGACCACATGACATGGTCAGGACAAGAACACAGAGTTGATCCACAACTCTAGTGATCAAATGGTGAAACATGACCTCTCATGCAGATTATGATGGTGAATTTCCCTGCTTGATGCATTTTCATACCCAAGGTGAATGTGATGTCCTGTGTCCACTTCCAGGTTGATCAACCCCTGCCGCTGCTAACAGAACTACCCTTCAATCACTGATCTTTCCAAGCCCCTGTGACATTTGATATAGCCAAAGTGTTTCTGTGACATCTCAATAACAGTTACGGGTAACAGAATAATATCAGCAGCGATGAAGTCCCTGCAAAGTTGTCTTTATGTGACCAGGAGAGCTAAGATAAGAAATGATGGCATCAGAAAGCAGGTGGATATGACTTCAACAAATGATTTTATCGACAGGCAGATTGTTAGATGGTTAAGTCTGGTAACCAGACTGCTCCCAAACAGCACTGACATTTAGATACAGTGGGCACACAGCTAGGGGTATGCCCCATAAGCTAATAGATAGACACAGTGATAGAAGCGGAGAACTTGTACCAGTGCCCACAGAGGCCTGGTCTCACAAGCTTTCCCTAAACTGATGCTGGAAGACATAATAGGGAAGTCAAGAAGATTTAAACAGGCCGTGATGACAGCCTGGTTCTACAAAGGATCTGCTATATGATAATAAGTTCCACAATATATGAACATTATTTCCAGGGCATCCCCGAGGATATAGGTTGAGATCCACTGTTATGTTTAGTGTATTCTTCATGTCAGTTTTCTTTAATAATCATCACCCTCTGGGGTCTGCGGGAGCACGTAGTCATTACAACAGCTGGTTCTCTATTAGGGAGTGGTGTCAGTGCGTTTTCAAGTTCTCCTACAGTTGTGGTTTCTGTTGTGTAGTTTGTCTGAATTCAGTGGTTTTCAACCTGTGCACCAGTGTTTTGGAGAGCCAGCATTTGGGAGTGGGCTGAGTGCCATAAATGGTTCCACTTCCATGGTTTCTTCAACTCTGGGGTCCACTAACTCCAAGATGCTCTACCAGTTCTGTTCAGGTTTATAGTGGACATATATCCATGGTCTCTGATCACTCCAACTCAGGCTTATAGTGGACATATATCCATGGTCTCTGTTCACTTTAACTCAGACTTATAGTGGACATATATCCATGGTCTCTGATCACTCCAACTCAGGCATGTAGTGGACATATATCCATGATTTCTGATCACTTCAACTCTGGGGTCCACTAACTCCAAGATGCTCTACCATTTCTGTTCAGGCTTATAGTGGACATATATCCATGGTCTCTGTTCACTTTAACTCAGACTTATAGTGGACATATATCCATGGTCTCTGTTCACTCCAACTCAGGCATGTAGTGGACATATATCCATGTTCTCTGATCACTCCAACTCAGGCTTATAGTGGACATATATCCATGGTCTCTGTTCACTTTAACTCAGACTTATAGTGGACATATATCCATGATTTCTGATCACTTCAACTCTGGGGTCCACTAACTCCAAGATGCTCTACCATTTCTGTTCAGGCTTATAGTGGACATATATCCATGGTCTCTGATCACTCCAACTCAGGCTTATAGTGGACATATATCCATGGTCTCTGATCACTCCAACTCAGGCTTGTAGTGGACATATATCCATGTTCTCTGATCACTCCAACTCAGGCTTATAGTGGACATATATCCATGGTCTCTGATCACTCCAACTCAGGCTTATAGTGGACATATATCCATGGTCTCTGATCACTTCAACTCTGGGGTCCACTAACTCCAAGATGCTCTACCAGTTCTGTTCAGGCTTATAGTGGACATATATCCATGGTCTCTGATCACTCAACTCAGGCTTATAGTGGACATATATCCATGGTCTCTGATCACTCCAACTCAGGCATGTAGTGGACTGGTTTATAGTGGACATATATCCATGGTCTCTGATCACTTCAACTCTGGGGTCCACTAACTCCAAGATGCTCTACCAGTTCTGTTCAGGTTTATAGTGGACATATATCCATGGTCTCTGATCACAACTCAGGCTTGTAGTGGACATATATCCATGGTCTCTGATCACTTCAACTCTGGGGTCCACTAACTCCAAGATGCTCTGCCAGTTCTGTTCAGACTTGTAGTGGACATATATCCATGGTGCATGATGATGACGTGTGGCAGTATGATACTAACACATACACAAAGGGTTCCACCAATTATTTTGGCAACTTTGAAGCTGAATGAAACACTAACACAGAATTGCCACTCAAGAATACCTCAATGCTGTGTCATTTATTATTATTATGAAAGAAATGAAGCTACAAACATTCATACATGATCGCCAATTGTCATTTGCCCAATATCCACATGATAATCCAATAATAGTTGATGAGATAGTTGTTGAGCACCCCTGTGAAATTGCAGCAGTCATGACAACGCAGGGGGTTTTATCACAAAAGCAGTATTAACAAGGCTTCATGTACTCACCCTCCTTTGTGTTACAAATGTTCTGGTTCACATCAATGCAATGTAAAATATAATGTGTGTTTTGCAACAATACAGTATTTATTGTAATCCAGTCCATATTTATGCATGACATTCTGTATAACAAATACATAATAATGTATAACTGCAGATGTAATACATGTGTGTTTGTAAAGTCTCACTATACTTTGTATGTAGAACAAATTTGAAAAATTCTTTCTTCCTGTTGATAACACTATTCTGTTAAGGCGTGCAAAGAAATACTCCAGCAGATGACAGCCATTCACTACATATTGCTTCATGATGAACTGTGGAGCATTTTTTTATGACATCATGTACTTCATTTTTCAAATGGGTTCTACATACAAAGTATAGTGAGACTTTACAAATACCCTTTATAATTTGTTATGGTTGATGAGCTGTATTGTGTGTTGATATGTTTATATGTTAAAGCAATCATTTCCAGGCATTGTTCTTGTTGCTTCCCTGGAATGAAACTTTGCTCATGTAATAACAAAGGGTTTGTTCATAAGATATGTCTCCAAAAACAAAACAACTGTTGGAAGTTCTATAGTCATAGCGTACATCTTAACATGATACAGAAAGCCAGTGCTGGCTGCTGCCGAGCTAATACTAGTTGGTTGCATGTCCTTTACAGGGTATTGCATTCAACCCCAGTATTTATTGGCTGTGTGTGATTTACTAAGTCATCTTAGTTCAGTAGTTTGCTATTGCTTTCCGAACTTCGATGCCTCATACCATTGAAATGAACACACAGTGGTCTGCTCCAAATCGTCTGCAGTTGAATTCAAACTCTCGACTCAGTGTGGTGGGAAATTATGAAACTGCGTCTCCCTATCTTTGAAGCCACAGACAGAGGTTTGGCTTTTACTGGAGTCCAAATAAACACAGTACATGAGTAGGAAGTTTGATGAAAGGAAAAACATACACAGATACTGTTGAGTGTTTCCACCAAAATCTTTATCAAGAAGTAATAAAAACAGCAACAACAACAAGAGTACTTCACTGGATGTCTGAGAAGGTAGTCAAATATCTTCTCAAATCCCAAGTTCAGTATTCTTGTTTTTTTGTCTGTTTGCTGCTGCTTTGTTTGTCGATACAGACTTTGGTGGAAATGCTCAACTCAGTCTTTGTGGGTTTTTTCTTTCATTGAACTTCCTAGCCAGGTTTTGTGTTTATAACATGATCATGAACTGCCTGGTCCTCGTCAAGACATTAGGAAGTTGCCAGGACAACGCTCTCCCACAGCACTCTGTAGGGCTAGTTTTGGGGGTATCTATCTCTTGCCAGCATTGCATTTTCTGCCACAGTTTTTATTGTCCATTTTTGAGTATTATATGTCCAGCCAATGTTTGATCTCCACTTTTTGCTTTATCCTGGGACTGTTGCAGTACGTACAGTGTTGGGCAAAACATATGACCACGCCATATAAGTGGGCATCCTGTTGCAATTGTTAAGAAATCACCCTGAAAGTATACAACAGTGCATATAATAAGATACATAGAGTAATAGCCTTCAAGATTGTTCTGCCATAATTGAAGTGGGTTTGTTTTACATGTCCTGACATCTTTAGTTGTCTGAAGATTACTACTACACACAGCAGCATCTTATGCTGGGCAAGTGTGACTTAACAGTCACTGTCTTGTGCTATTGAGTAATTCATAGAATAATGTTCTAGAACTAGTCAGTCCGATGTGCTGAATGGCTGTAAGGATGACATGTCTCAGTAGTTAGTTTCATACTAGCTAGAAAGTTCTGTGTCTGCATCTCACATGGTGACAGAAATAGAGGAAGACATAAACAAACACGAGATTAGAAGTAGAGGCAGAAATTAATCATGTGGGGAGGAAGATTATTTTGGTAAAAGGATTCCTAACTGGGGACACTTTCCATCTTATATATCATTTCTGCCAGTCCTTTGCATCCCTTTTATAGCATGGGTCCACTGCACTTGGCTCCACTATTGTTTCCCATCTCTTGAACATCATGGTTCATGCTTATTTTTCCTGTTTTGTAGCTTTTAACCCTAAGCCTTGGTTGGCAAACTGGTCTAGGATTTAAGCTCTGATAGGTGGACACTTAGAGCATTGGTTTACTGATCCAGCAGCTTCTGCAGCTTGTCTTATTCCAGGTGTATTGATTGGTGTTACCTTTTCTCTGAAGTAAACTAGGCAGGCTGAGAGAGGAATTATGCTGCATGGGCAACACATGGTCTCTACAATTCAGCCCAGCTTTGTGCTATGGAGAGGTATAGCTCCATCCCTGGTCCCGTCATGAGTTGTAGTTATTATGCCTTTTTTTAAAAAGCACAATGTAACAATCGTCTGTCCATTCGGCAAGGTGCCAGTACAACCTTTAACCCCACTTCTTTCATCACCCATTAATGATTGCATGATTGTCACATTATTGTATAAGCGAATGGTTGAGCAGTTAAGATGTTAGATACCAGCCTCAGAAATTGAGAGACTTAGGTTTGTAATTCTCCAAAGGGAAACAATTGTAATGTGTGTGTGTGTGTGTGTGTGTGTGTGTGGGGGGGGGGGGGGGGGTTATCATATTCAGTGTGCCTTGCCAAACTGGTGTGGGTGATTATGCCTCTCCACATCTCATGGTCTCCAGCAGATTGTCTTAGTTCCTGTGCTAATATTTGTCTGATTATATATGGGAGAATTAAAAAACCTGGCCAGCTGACACACTCCATGTCAGCAAGAACAAATAGCCACACAAATTTCACAACCTGAAGGTCTCCCGTCAATGGCAATGTGACTCTGGAATGACAGTTTATGCGTTGAGCATGAACAGTTAATTGAAATAAGTCTGCAGACAGATTTCTGTGTGTGCCCGTCCTCTTCTGTTAAGAGGTGCAATTGGGAGTTTGCCTTCGCCAAACTTAAACCATAATGGCATTTCTTATAGTCACCAGTACTTTAAGGGACATATACATATCAATCGATATGTAAATCCAACTTTTGTCTTCTATTTGGTGCATACTCAAATGTCAATCTGGTGTGAAAACATATGGTATATTTTTTAAAATTGTGTTTGTTCACTTTAAACTTGAGCATAGTCCATGCTGAATTGATTAGCTTTCCGTATAATCAGTGTCCCTCACCATCAGGTGAACCCACTCCGACTTAAGAGGTACTTGTAATTTATGCCCCCAAGTCAAGGACGACAAGTCAACATTTCAGTCCAGCTGATCGGTGTACGGGTTGAACCCACTGCCTCGTCATCAGCACACCAGAAGTGTAAGACTGAATGCTCTTACCCATTGAGCTATGCTGCCCTCTATATGATATATGTTTCTATTGCTGATGTAAATGCTTTTGTTTGTGATGATTGTTGTCTGTGATGATGTTACTAGACAACAGTGGTGGTTGTCAGATAATTTCAGGCTGCTGCTTCCTTGATGGAGCCATGATAGCATGGTGGCTAGATGCTCGCCGGCCTAGTCATCATGAGTTTGAATCCACATTGAGGGAGATTTTTTAAATTGACCAGGTCAACCCAAACCTAAAATGGGTACCAGGAAATGTCTGGAGAAGCCAAGGCGGCCCGCATTACTCACCAAGTACTGATTGCTCTGTACACATATATGGGTTTAGCACAATATGCCCAATGTGCTTTAGGGCAGGTAAAAGTGTATTTTAAAGGCAGGTAAAAGTGTCCTTTAAGGCAGGTAGATGTGTCCTTTAAGGCAGGTAGAAGTGTTCTTTAAGGCAGGCAGAAGTGTCCTTTAAGGCAGGCAGAAGTATCATTTAAGGCAGGTCGAAGTGTCCTTTAAGGCAGGCAGAAGTGTCCTTTAAGGCAGGCAGAAGTATCATTTAAGGCAGGCAGAAGTGTCCTTTAAGGCAGGTAGAAGTGTCCTTTAAGGCAGGCAGAAGTGTCCTTTAAGGCAGGCAGAAGTGTCCTTTAAGGCAGGCAGAAGTGTCCTTTAAGGCAGGCAGAAGTCTCCTTTAAGGCAGGCAGAAGTGTCCTTTAAGGCAGGTAGAAGTGTCCTTTAAAGTAGGCAGAAGTGTCCTTTAAGGCAGGTAGAAGTGTCCTTGACTTTACTAACCTTCTTGGTGACATCACAAGTTTCCTCAAGCACACACACAAAACTCACATCTTTCTTGGTGTACAGCACATGCAGAATATGACCACCTCTCTGGTGCTTTCTGTTGCTTTTACGGGAAGCTACTTTGGGAACTACTGTGTTATCCTGTAGTTAATTGTCTGCTGTTTTATCAGTTGATTTGAAACTAATCTTCACTGTCGAAATGTTAAATATACAATGGTGCAGTAGGATTATTAGATGTGATCATTGATAGCAGGGAGGAGAAAGAAGTAGAGATCGGAGGGCACATCGGACAATATAAACATGATTTTTCAATTTATGTCAGTGTCCTTGAGGGATTCCCAGCGTTAAGTTGTTAAAAATCAATTGTGAAGCTAATAGATAGAAGAAATCATAAGACAGAGAAAAGACATTTACAAACAAGAGAAACAATAAGGCAAAGAAGATAAACTGAAAGAAAGAACAGTTGGAAGAGAAAAAGACAAGTTGAGAAACAAGCAAATAATGGTAGTAAATTTAACATAAAATCTATTTTCATTTATCACATGTACAAGAGGGAAGCAGTCAACATTTCTCTACCTCGTACTCATATCATTCAACCATTTCACCCGTGTATAACCCAACAGTGATGACTTGTTGCCACCAGTTCTGCATCAGGAAGCTGCTGTGGGTGTACCACATGTTAGAACCATCACATATGTTTGGGCCTGAGTGCATGGAGGAGTAGTAGCCATCCAGCCTTTCCCTCCCGTAGTGAACAGTGAGAGTTAACACCGAACCCTCATGCAACCCTGTTTATGCCATGGTCAGCATAACATCCTAATTACATAATCAACACTGGCTATTTATAACTTCCTTTTCTACTTCTTCTCTTCTACCATTTACCCCAGTAAAGTGTTGAGGGGAGATGTACAGATCTTGTATGTGCTCTTTCTAATGCTCTTTTTAAGTTGGTATTTATTTCTCTAAGGTTGCTCTTGATACCATCTTTTATGGGGTCTTCCCATTGCTCTGTATCCATTATATTTCTTCAATGTGGCTCTTTGTGACAGATGGTACCAGGGCATTCTTGTGAGGTGACCAAACCATTTAATCTGTTGTTCTTTAATGAATTGCATAACTGGTTTCAGAGCTTGTCGGCTTCTAATTTCCTCATTCCTAATTCTATCTCTGTTACTTCTGCAGTGCTTCTAAGTCATCTCATCTCTGTTGTTATCATTTTATGTTCATTAGTTGCAGGAATCCCCCATCTTTGACATTGGTAGCACAATGTTGGCCAAAAATAGCTTTTATATTTATGACATACATCACATAAATTACAGTTAACCATGAAAGCCAACTTACAACAAATGTATTTGTTTATCTTATTTTTTTTGGAAGCATTTTATCTTACAACGCCCATATTTCTTTTCTGATTTCAGAGCTGGCTTTACAGCTGATGTTATGTAGCAACTTACATGTGTTTTCCTTTTGTTTTCTTTGAAATGACAAATGCATTCCATGTAAATTTGTAGATATAATCTCTGTTGTCTGTGTATGTATAATTTTCCTGTGACCAGTCAACAGAGCAGCCATGAGCCTGTGTGTGTTTTTGAATGTGCGTGATCCAGAGGTTTGCTTTGTTGTATTGAAGGAAATGGCATCAGTTACTCATCTTTTCTTGTGTTCATACTGTCTTTGTTGGGAGTCAACTTATTTACGTTAGGGTGGAATATGTGTTTCTTGAATTAAATAACAGTTTGGCAGTTAGGTTTCTGAGGTCTCGTGTGAGGCCCAGTGTCTTGGTGTGACTGTTTGTTCAGGGAGGACACTTGGAGGACATGTCCCACTTTTTGTTTGCCCTGACAGTTTTGGAGGACATGTCCCCCTGTTTGTCCTAACAGTCTTGAAGGACATGTCCCACTGTCTGTCTGTTTGTCCTAACAGTCTTGGAGGACATGCCTCTTTGTTTGTTTGTCCTGACAGTCCTGGAGGACATGTCCCAGAGTTTGCCCTGACAGTCCTGGAGGACATATCCCGCTGTTGTTTCTTTGTCCTGACAGTCCTGAAGGACATGTTCCATTGTTTCTTTGTCCTGACAGTCCTGGAGGACATGTTCCATTGTTTCTTTGTCCTGATAGTCCTGGAGGACATGTTCCATTGTTTTTTTTTTTGTCTTGACATTCCTGGAGGACATGTTCCATTGTTTCTTTGTCCTGACAATCCTTGAGGACATGTTCTGCTGTTTGTTTGTTTGTCCTGACAGTCCTGGAGGACATGTTCCATTGTTTCTTTGTCCTGACAGTCCTTGAGGACATGTTCCGCTGTTTGTTTGTTTGCCCTGACAGTCCTGGAGGACATGTTTCATTGTTTCTTTGTTCTGACAGTCCTGGAGAACATGTTCCATTGTTTCTTTGTCCCGGAGAACATGTTCCATTGTTTTATTTTTGTCCTGACAGTCCTGGAGGACATGTTCCATTGTTTCTTTGTCCTGACAGTCCTAGAGAACATGTTCCATTGTTTCTTTGTCCCGGAGAACATGTTCCATTGTTTCTTTGTCCTGACAGTCCTAGAGAACATGTTCCATTGTTTCTTTGTCCCGGAGAACATGTTCCATTGTTTTATTTTTGTCCTGACAGTCCTGGAGGACATATTCCATTGTTTCTTTGTCCTGACAGTCCTAGAGAACATATTCCATTGTTTCTTTGTCCTGACAGTCCTGGAGGACATGTTCCTCAGTTTGACCTTGACACATATCTGGATGGCAGTGATAGATACCTAAATATTGCATGCTATATGTTATATAATGGATTAGCCACAGATGAGTAGCAAGCAGTATTTGTACATATGCATCTTACAAGATGTTATGTAAGTTGTCAGTACAGCAGTATAAAGTGCTGCTGTATTGATGTTGTATGAGGACTGACTGCTGTGTTGGTACTGTTGTTAATATTGGGAGAATGATTGGATTGCTATATTATATATAATATTGATGTGAGTCGAATAGTTAACTTCAAATACCAAACTATTTTGGGTTAAAAAACTAATTGCTATGCTCATGTGGATGAGAGAACTAACTTGCTATATAAAACAATGTGCTTGGAACTAACTTGCTATATTGAACTAATGTTAACTAACTCATTTTTCATATTGAACTAATGTTAACAAACGATTTTGTTCATATTGAACTAAACTTCTTATATTCAACTAATGTAGATGTGAAAACTAATGTGTTATATTGACCTCATGTATTTGGGCGACTACTTGCTATGTTGGTGTAGTTTGGAGAATTAACTTGCTATATTTAAAGATGTGGGAATTGTAGTTTGCTATATTTAAATATTGCCATTGGGAGAACCAGCTTGCTATATTGAATAGATGTGGATGTGATAGCTGACAATAGTGAGCTAGTGTAGTTAGAACTAAGCTAATATATGAAAGTTAGGTGGGAGACTTGACTTGTGTTGAAGTGATGTGTCTGGGAGGAACTAATTTGGAATATATCTGAACTAATGTGAGTAGCGAACTAACTGAATTATTGAGTTGATGTGAGTGTGAGAACTTGCTGTATGTGAGGGAGGAACTGCCAGCTGTATTGAATGAATGTTGGGAGGAGACCTGACATGTTTCATCAAATTGATGGATATCGGAGAACAAGCTTGCTTGAGTAATGTAGGTGCAAGAACTAGCGTGTGTTAAAAACATAATGGGCCCTCTTCTACAGCTAGAGGAGTTTTGGGTATATGGTGCTAGCCTGGCATGTTTATAGAGGGATGGACACTCAGTGGGTGGTGTGGTTAGTGTCATGTTTGCCCCCTTGACCTCCCACATTTCCTGGTACCTCTTGCCCTAGTCAATTGTTACAAACATCCCCGCCTGGATTGGGGTATGAACAGGTGATCCCTGTGCTGGCGGGCAAGTGTGGTTGTCACTGTGCTGCGGCACCTTCCAGTTGGTTGTGGTACGGGAGTAGTCAGTGTGTGGCTTTTGTGTGTTGTCTGATATGGGGGGGGGGGGGGGATGTTTTATTGGTGCCCTTGTGAATGACTATGCCGTCCATTGTTGTTCTTGTGGATGACAGTGGTGTCCAGTCTTGTTCTTGTGGATGACAGTGGTATCCAGTCTTGTTCTTGTGGATGGCAATGCTGTACATTGTTGTTCTTTTGGATGACAGTGGTGTCATCTTGTTCTTGTGGATGACAATGCTGTCCATTGTTGTTCTTGAGGATGACAGTAGTGTCCAGTCTTGTTCTTGTGGATGACAATATTGTCCAGTCTTGTTCTTGTGGATGACAGTGGTGTCCATTGTTGTTCTTGTGGATGATGATGTTGTCCATTGTTGTTCTTGTGGATGACGATGTTGTCCATTGTTGTTCTTGTGGATGACGATGTTGTCCATTGTTGTTCTTGTGGATGATGATGTTGTCCATTGGTGTTCTTGTGGATGATGATGATGTCCATTATTGTTCTTGTGGATGACAATATTGTCCATTGATGTTCTTGTGGATGACGATGTTGTCCATTGTTGTTCTTGTGGATGACAGTATTGTCCATTGTTGTTCTTGTGGATGACAATATTGTCCGTTATTGTTCGTGTGGATGACAATGTTGTCCAGTCTTATTTATTGATTGCTCAACTTGGTCTACTCAAGAGGACGTGACACTTTCTGTTTGTGTTTTCTTTCATGGTGTTTTCGAAAGCAGATTTGAATACTAGTGTTTAACTTGGGTAATTAAATAACTGAATACACGTTGAACTCTTCCTGTTTCACTTTTACTTAGCTTCCTGTGATTGTTTGTTGAGTGGACAGACTTTGGGGTTACATATATTGAATTGATTGTTTTGTTTGTTGAGTGGACAGACTATGGTGTTAGATCAGGTATTAAGTTGATGGCATGACAGTTTGTTGAGTGAGTACACTTTGGTACTAGAGCAGATATCCAGTTGTTTGTGTGACTGTTCATTAAGCACAACTTTGATGTGAGCAGATATTGAGTTGATTGTTTTGTTTGTTTTTTCAGTGGACAGACTTTGATATTAAACCATATATTCAGTTGATTGTATGACTTTGTTCAGCGGACAGACTTTAGTGTTAGAGCATATATTCAGTTGATTGTACGACTTTGTTCAGCGGACAGACTTTAGTGTTAGAGCATATATTCAGTTGATTATACGACTTTGTTCAGTGGACAGACTTTAGTGTTAGAGCATATATTCAGTTGATTGTACGACTTTGTTCAGCGGACAGACTTTAGTGTTAGAGCATATATTCAGTTGATTGTACGACTTTGTTCAGCGGACAGACTTTAGTGTTAGAGCATATATTCAGTTGATTGTACAACTTTGTTCAGCGGACAGACTTTAGTGTTAGAGCATATATTCAGTTCGGACAGACTTTAGTGTTAGAGCATATATTCAGTTGATTGTATGACTTTGTTCAACAGACAGACTTTAGTGTTAGAGCATATATTCAGTTGATTGTACGACTGTGTTCAGCAGACAGACTTTAGTGTTAGAGCATATATTCAGTTGATTGAATGACTGTTTAGTGAACACAAGTTGGTGTAACAACATAGGATATGAGTTGTGTAACAGCTGCTTTGTTTTTACTTTTAATGCTGTTGTACTTAATCCATGTGACTGCAATTACTTACAGCCTTTTGGGGCAAATGATGCCTTTGTTTTTTTTTTCTTTTCGGAGTTTAATATGGGGAAGCCATGACTTGGATATAATTTATGTGAAATCTAATGCTCCGCTTCTTTAACAAATGTTGAACTAAATGTTCATGTGTTACTGTCCTCACATGTTGGGAGTGTTGTTTTCATATCATACAACAGTTCTTGTAACATGCACTAGTCAACATTTGTATTCTATGATGACACATTAAACAAATTCTTAACACAAGATGTTTTTGTCATGATATCTATCATGTTGTTTGCTTGTGACAGCTCTAGAAGTTTGATGCACTGAATGATACTGTTGCAGGAAGTGGTGTCTGAGACTCCTAAAAGACTGAGTTTTAACTCTGGAGTTTGATACACTGGCACTTAGATACTGCCCCAGTAAGTGGTGTCCCAGACCTGAAAGGAGCTTGCATTTGTCGGAGAGAGGTTGGTGTGGTGAAGTTTTTTTCTCCAGACCTATTACCATCTACATGGGGAGCGTGTTGTGAGCCTCTCCCTCCCCTATTAGCTCAGAAACTAGCCTGGCACTGGCTGGGATTAGGTCCAGGTTGGTATTGCTTCCTCCTTAGTTTAGACATTTTTTGTCAACTGATCCTAGCCCAGAGAGAGAGAGAGAGAGAGATTATATTTTAAATAGCAGCTGCTGTCAAGTTAATGCCAAAGGTATTGTTAATTATTTATGATTTTAAATCTCAGGATCAAATTGTCTACACCATTTGTTTTTGATTCTTTGATTTTAAATTTCACGTACTGTATTACTAATTTATCCTTCTTATTTCGTTCGCTTGAAGTGTGTCTATTTCTGCAATGTCTCTTGTACAAGCTTCACTGTTTTTTTTTTAAAGTTCATTCAGTGGTCCATAGTTTTATCTTCCACTGTTGCTTCTCTAGATCAGAAGGTTTTCCTAGATGTATCGTATTTTGGGCATCTTGGAGAGTGGTCTGCTGTTTGTGGTGCCAATCAACATTTACACATGGTTGATTTGCCAATCTTGAATTTTGTATACACTTGGTTATGTAACATGTTGTATCCTGTTCTGAGGCCACAGAGTAATGATTTGTTCTGGTCTGTCCGTAAAGTGGTAATCATCTTGTGCTGATGACTTTCTGATTGATTTGATCATTCTTTTCTATTGGTGGTGTGCAACAGGCTCATCAGGTTGTTCTTCTATTATTCCTTTGTTAGCTAGTTGATCAGCTCTCGTTTCTAAAACTAATTTCCAAAAAGATTGTTCTGATCTCTGTGATTTTGAATACCAACCCAGAAAGCTAAACTAAAACAATGTTCAGAAGAGAAAGCAAACAGATACCGGTAGAACAAAAGGTGAATATTCTGCTCGTCGATTTCACAATCATGTTACTTCAGTTATGGTGAAGTCTGTTCTTAAGACGGATAAGGATAGGGCACACATTTTTGGTCCATCACAGATGACAATAGGGCACGAATGGTTGGCCTTACAAGAGATGTATCTACCAGCTTTGTCATGCGGTGACCTGGGTTGTTTTGTCTTCAAGGTAACTGGTTACAAGAAATTTGGATATGGACAGTTTGCACAATGTATCTATGACCAATTGCTTGCAACAAAATAATCAGGACATCTGTTTATCAAGAATTGGGAATGGGCAGGACTGTATGTGGGAGACCATGAGAACCAGTGTTCTTACAGTAGATCAACTTGGCCAATTGGATAAGAACATGGGTTCTAAAATATCCGGTGTGCTGATGCTGAGGTAAGGGGTTCAACTCTTACACCATACAGTTGGACTAAAATAATGACATATCGTTCTTGACTTGGGGATGTAAATTACAAGTACCTCTGAAGTTGGGAGTGGTTTCGCCTAATGGCAAGGGACACTGTTAATAGGCAAAGCTAATCCAAACGCAAAATTCAATCCTGCACTATTTCAAGTGGTGTGTATGGACTACGCTTGCATTCAAAGCGAGCGAGATCAAAATAACAGTTCTATTGATGAAGAGAGACTGAGCACATTCAGAATTGGCCTAAAGTGCTATGACATCAATTCTTTTCTTTGCTTCTCCTTTCAAGGGAAGTGGTAACACCTAGTTATGCACCTCAGAGTTAAATGTGTCTGACACACTCAGAGAAGGGGGACTTCTGACAATCAGAAGCCCCCTCAAGCACTTGTTTCGTGGCAGAGATTTTATCACTAATGTTTGCTTCTTCTAGACACAATCCATCTTAACTAGTGGCCTCTATCTGCTTCCTCTAGACAGATTCTACCCTAACTAGTGGCTTCTATCTGCTTCCTGTAGACAGATTCCACTCTAACTAGTGACCTCTGCTTCCTCTAGACAGATTCCACCCTAACTAGTGGCCTCTATCTGCTTCCTGTAGACAGATTCCACCCTAACTAGTGGCCCCCATCTGCTTTCCCTAGACAGATTCCACCCTAACTAATGACCTCTATGATTCCACCCTAACTAATGACCTCTATCTGCTTCCTGTAGACAGATTCCACCCTAACTAGTGATCTCAATGTGCTTCCTGTAGACAGATTCCACCCTAACTAGTGATCTCAATGTGCTTCCTGTAGACAGATTCCACCCCAACTAGTGGCTTCTATCTACCTGTGGGTTGGTTTTCATCCCTAACAATTCTGCCAGGGCAATGGCCTTATGGCCTTTGCCATTTCCAACTGCTGTGGGATGTGTATCGTGCCTAGATTGTGCATGTTCCTTCACTTTTCTGCCCTTATCTGAGAAGACTTGGTATCCAGTCTCACTACCCAGGAGATCCAGGGGATGTGTGTTTCATATCACTAGGTACCAAAGGTTCTTGGGGGAAATGTGCAGTCTTGTGCTGGGATTAAACCTGGTATCAGTTACTCTATTCCCCCAAGGCATGGCCACCTACCAATTACTCAATACAACAAAACAAAACAACTTCGTGAACAATGTGTAAGTCAGTTTAATCCAAATATGTTTTTATCATAAAACTAAACATAAACATACTGAAATAATTCACACATAGCATTTAAATACGCTGTGGTAAACGGTCGTCACTAAGACACGAACGTAAATTGTCTTAATTAAGACACATGCGCAAAGAATGAATGTTGATTTTCATGATGGTAAACCTACTGTCTATTCCATTTCTAAACATTTTATTGTCAATGCTGTTTGTTGGCATTTTTGCTTAGCTCATAATAAATCGGATTGCGATAAGTAACAAGTTTAGCTCATAATACATCCGATCATGATAAGTAACAACAAAGTAAATCAACTTATACTTAAGTACTGAATAATCACTACAAAATTGCCCAGAAGATGCGTTTTGGGTTTTCTCAAGATAAATCCAATCCCTGGACAACGGTGTAGTGGGTTCATTTCACACATGGGTCACGGACTTATATCTTGACTTCTTGTTCAGATTTTTAAAAATGGCAAACTAGTGAATGTAAAAGTGCTTACTAAATCACAAACTGCCAATAAAGGCTGGAGCTGACTGCAATGTCCTGTAAAAAGGACATGCAATATTCCAAATATTAAGTGCAGGAAACTCTTCAACTTCCATTACACTTCTTAACCATAATATATATGCTCAATGAATTGACACTTCTTAACTATACTACATTAAGAATCAAAGAATTAATACTTCTTAGCCATAATATTACAGCTAAGGAATTAACATATCGCCATCATGATCAGAAATTAAAGTTGTTAAAAGTATCACTCCTCAACAGAAATATTAAATTAACGTTATATGTCCTTTGCACTACCACTGGTGGTTGCAATCAACTCCAACCCAAGGTTGATTTACTAGGTAATTTAATGTCTGGTAGTTTGCCATTGCTTTCTGAACGAAGTCAACATTTAAGTATAACTGAGCGGTGTAGGGAGTGATCCCTCTACCCAGCGTCAGCTTGCTGGAAGTTTAATTGCAAGCGCTTTAAGCCCCTGAGACACGAAGATGCCTATTAAATTAATATTCAAGTAATTCATCCTGATCTCTATTGTAAAATTAACGTTTAGAGAATCCAAGTAATTCATCTTCATCTCTATTGTAAAATTAACGTTTAGAGAATCAGTACTCAAGTAATTCATCCTGATCTCTATTGTAAAATTAACTTTTAGAGAATCAATACTCAAGTAATTCATCCTGATCTCTAAAGTAAAATTAACTTTTAGAGAATCAATACTCAAGTAATTCATCCTGATCTCTATTGTAAAATTAACATTTAGAGAATCAATACTCAAGTAATTCATCCTGATCTCTGTTGTAAAATTAATGTTTACAGAATCAATACTCAATTCATCCTGATCTCTACACTGTAAAATTAACATTTAGAGAATCAATACTCAAGTAATTCATCCTGATCTCTGTTGTAAAATTAATGTTTACAGAATCAATACTCAATTCATCCTGATCTCTACACTGTAAAATTAACATTTAGAGAATCAATACTCAAGTAATTCATAATGATCTCTATTGTAAAATTAATGTTTAGAGACTCAACACAAATTAGCTGCAACATTTAAAATGTACTCAAGGAAATAACACAATGAGCATACAACTTCATTATGTGCCTCAAAAATCAAAGCTTCCTTCACAACTCTTATTACAGATGGGGAGATAGGGGGAATGGGGGAATGGGGGCATGTTTTTAAAAAAATGATACAATTGTAGGGTCATAAAATGTTAATCTTCACATAGGAGACATGCCATAATAAAGTGGTGATGATTGTAGGGAAAGGGGGGGGGGGGGGGGGGAAGAAAGAATAAAAACTAGAACCAGGTCCGCCACAACCATTTTTGTTCACAGAATATTCTTAAAATTCTCTGGTGTTCATTTAATGTTGAGTCAACCAGTGTGGTACTGGTAGAAAAATACTAAACTGTGTCACTGCCATAGATTCAACCCAAGACCGCCGGCAGACCTTCCAGCACAAGACATTTTATGAGACAACTTGTGAAGTTGGTTAACACAATGGACATGCAGTCATCATTGCAGGCGTCAAGTACAGAAGCCACAAAGCTGTACCAGACAATATAATCCCAACAAGTGGCAGTAATCATCATGAGTACAACATGTGTCAATGTCACAGCATGACCAATGACCAAGCCACTAACAGTAGCAGAGAATAATCGTCCAGTAGAACTGCAGCTTCTGTGGCAGGAAATAATCCAGGCCAAGTCTGCAATAACCAGTCATTTTACTGGTCTGGCCGAGTCACATTCCCCATTCGGGAGACCCGGTTTTGAATACTTGATAAGGTCTTGGATTTGTTTCTGTGAGGAGCAAAAGTAAAACCTTAACCTGCGCAGTTTGCGGTGACTGCACTAGCCAGACAGCCTGAATTTCTCAGGCTCAAGACCAGAACAAAGTAGACATAAACAGAAAACAACCTTCAAGCAAGTTCTGTGCATCAAGCATGGAAGAAACAAAGATGTACCACAGACACAAGATGCAGACATCAACAGACACTACTGTTTCAATAAGTAGAAGACATTGCCACATGTCTAGAACTATCTACTGTCAGAACACGTCCCACCAGAAGCTCACTATCAGCTGCAGAGAAGACATGCCACAACAAACTGGAGCGTCAGGGGAAGTAAGTGATAAATGGTGACTGCCCTAACACTACACAAGCACAGCTCTTGGGGTTAGAAAGAGCTAAGGAAATGAAAGAGCTCTGGTCATGCAGGCAATTACATATCAATATATGGTGAAGTACTTGGTATGTATAGAGTGACTTATGAAAATGTGATCTGCTAAAGTTGGATGAGTAAGTATTGCAAACAATATATACTGTACAAAACTGGGAAAATCAATAATACTGTGGGTGCTGAATATTGCTATCAATATGGACTATCATAAAAGTTCATTAAAAACTGACTATTGTGACTAAAACATAGTGATATATTTGAATAGTGTAAAAAAAAATAAAACAGCATGCATTTGCAAAAAATGACTGACTAAATGCAAATAAGCATAAAATACTTGAGTAGTTTAATATGTAAATTAATTGTGAATATTCAATATGACTTCTACTTGATAATTCTCTTTCCCATTTGTTGTTGCTGTTGTGACTCCCCTACCCCAAGAACTGTCTTCAGTCACAAACTTTGGAACATTGCCTTTCATTTCTACACATACAGACGAGTTCTCGTGACAAAGTCAATAGTTTTACGGAGTTCCTATTTTGTTCCATAGAGCTTTGAATGCAGTGTCATCTCACTAGGCCAGTATTTCCATCTCATTTGGCTCTATGGGGGGAAAATCCTGGACAACACAGTTTGTCACTCAGTTGAAACTTGTGCCGTCTGCTACACCCCATTTGAAAATTATGACCTGTCTCTACCGGTCCAGAGAATAGTAGTAGTTGTTAGTGGTTCTGTATCTTTCTGGTAATTCAGATAATTCTCTTTTTCTTATAGCATGCATGTTTGTTGTCTCCCGTTCACATCTTGCACCTTTCTTGGCAAGTTCACTGCCTTTTCATTTCAGAGGAGTCTGGCTGTGACATTGTCATCATCATCTGCCATGCCATTACGTTTTTAAAGACAACAGTTGCCATCTCATACAATCATCAATCTTTGATCAGGTCTGGTTCTTGTCACATTCGTTGTTCTGTTCTGCTTTTCCTTAGAAACCACATTTCCACTACCTTTAGATGTTTCTCAGTTTGTCTGCTATTTTGTCCATGTTTCCCATGCATAACACAATACAGATTTCACATGATGACACATCAGATTCCTCTGGGGGAAAGTGTCCACAACTGAATTTGAAACTGACGCTGTTCAATTAAAAGGCAGACACTATGCCTCTAAGCTACACCAACTGCCTAACTCTGGGACAGAACCATACCCTGTCTACACGGCGGTACAGTATACACTACATCACAACAACCCTCCACTAACTATTAGCCATACAGTATCCACTACATCACCACAACCCTCCACTAACTATTAGCCATACAGTATCCACTACATCACCACAACCCTCCACTAACGATTAGCCGTACAATATCCACTACATCACCACAACCCTCCACTAACGATTAGCCGTACAGTATCCACTACATCACCACAACCCTCCACTAACGATTAGCCGTACAATATCCACTACATCACCACAACCCTCCCCTAACTATTAGCCATACAGTATCCACTACATCACCACAACCCTCCACTAACTATTAGCCATACAGTATCCACTACATCACCACAACCCTCCACTAACAATTAGCCATACACAAATGCAGATGTTCCTAAGTGAAACACCCATGTCAGACTATCTAATGTCCACTGCATGGTCCAGATAAAACCCACACAAAACACAGCAAATATGTTTCCAAATGGAATATAAATATATAAGTAAATGCCATAAACCAGATATGTAAAGCTAAATGCTTATAGTTAATACAAAAAGTGATTATACATAAACTATCCATGCAACATTCAACGCTGCTCACTTTCCTGTTACGTATATTCGTTACAAGTTTCCTGCTGCAGTCAATGTGGCTGAAAGGATAAGAGCCCCCCAGCTCTAAATGTCCAATGCGCTGGCAGTGGAGGAGTTGCGGGATCAACCCCTACTCCGGTCAGTTGGACTTCAGCGATGACCTTTTATTCAGAAAGCAATGGCAAGCTACTGAATGTAGAATTGCTTAGAAAATCAAGATGGGGTTGGGGTTGATTGCCACGTCTTGCAAGGACATGGGAATATAAAATTGAATATAGAATTACTACTTCTGGCCTACTAAAAGATGGTAATATCTATAACTGGAGAATAGAAAAAGTAACCTGATGCAACTAAATAACATTTATTATTTAGTTAGGTAACCACCCATAATTTATCAACAACATAAATTCCAACAGACAAAAGATATTTCAGACATAATACATGCAGTTGCAAAGTAGTCAAGGGAGGGGGAAATGACAGGAAATCCAAGGTACAGGACCAAGAATGTAACCTAGATCGAGGAGAACAATGTACGGGATTAAGGATATGTCCTAAAACGAGGAGGACAAGGTAGAGGACCAAGGGTGTGTCCTAGCAAGAGGACAAGACAGGACTAGATCTGAATAGCATTGGTCTGAGGCCAGAATGTGATGGATCAATGATGACAAAAACAAAGTGCTGGCAATAACGAGTTCTTGCAAGTCAGGGAAACTGACAAAGAAGCCTACAACAATGTATGATTATTGTTTTCAGCCTGTAAGTTATAGCATTGCAGATAGCCCCGTTTCTTCCTAAAATGTGAGTTAAAACATTGAAAATAGCCCCATTTCTTCCTAAAATATGAGTTATAACATTAAAAATAGCCCTGTTTCTTCCAAAAATGTGAGTTATAAAATTGAAATTAGCTGTTTCTTCCTAAAATTTGAGTTATAGCATTGCAAATAGCCATACTTTATCCTAAAATTTGAGTTCAAATATTGAAATAGCCTTGTTTCTTCAAAACATTTGGGTTATAACACTGAAAATAGCCCTGTTTTTTCCTAAAATGTGAGTTATAACATTGAAAATACCCTGTTTTTTCCTAAAATATGAGTTATAACATTAAAAATAGCTGTTTTTTCCAAAAATGTGAGTTTTAACATTAAAAATAGCCCTGTTTCTTCCTAAAATTTGAGTTACAGCAATGCAAATAGTCCTGTTTATTCCAAAAATTAACAAACAACAAAATCAGAAAAACAAAGCACAATGTCAAAATTAACCAGACTCAAATATTTACTTTTAAATAGTCGACTTACCCAAATTTCAACTCAACAAAGTGGACTTAGTTTCTCAGTCGTTCAACATGGGCACTATATCTAAGTCGTTCACATTATAAGCAACTCTCATCGCTCCACACTGCCTATGATATGGTGGATGATAATATCCTCGTACACACATCTGAGCAACCAAAAATGCAATTAAAACAAACAAAAACAGAATCAGCCAACACAAGCAGGTCCTGGTTACATGAAGGCAGCAGTAGCTGCAGGAGTTAGCCATTCATGACCTGCTTGATGAAGTCTGAAACACAATCAAACATTTGCTTGTTGTTGAGTATGTTATCACATTCATTATTTATACATTTGTACTGTAGTGTATGTATATATATGCATGTATATATATATACTAGCTGACCCGGCCCGGCTTCGCCCAGACTCTGGTGGGGAGCATCTCATTTAATTCATATAAGTAGTCATATAAGTTCCCGTTCCGACTATCTATCTGTCTGTCTGTCTGTCTGACCCGGCCCGGCATCGCCCAACTCCTGGTGGGGAGCATCTCATTTAATTCATATAAGTAGTCATATAAGTTCCCGTTCCCGACTGTCTGTCTGTCTGTCTGTCTGTCTGTCTGTCTATCTATCTATCTATCTGTCTGTCTGTCTGACCCGGCCCAGCCCATGGTGGAGAGCATCTCATTTAAATTATATAAGTAGTCATATAAGATCCCGTTCCCGACTATCTGTCTGACTGTCTGTCTGTCTTGGGTAAATGTAGGAGGGAGGAGGAAGAGGGAGGTGGAGGAGGGAAGAGGGGGGAGGAGGAGGGAGGAGACAGGAGGAGTAGGGAGGAATAGGAGGGAGGAGGGATTAGGAGGAGGAGGGAGGAGTAGGGTGGAGGAGGAGGCGAGGAGGAGGGAGGAGGAAGAGGGAGGAGGAGAACGCAGGAGGAGAAGGGAGCAGGAGGAGGAGAGGGAGGAGGAGAGGGAGGAGGAGGGAGGAGGAGGAGAGAGTAGGAGGAGGGAGGAGGCGGAGGGAGAAGGAAGTGGGAGGAGGAAGAGGGAGAAGGAGGAGGGAGAAGGAGGAGAAGGAGGAGGGAAGAGGAGGAGGGGAGGAGGAGGGAGGAGGAGGAATGTGAAGGGAGGAGGAGGGAGGAGGTAGAGGGAGGAGGAGGAGGAGGGAGGTGGAGAGAGGAGGAGGAGGGAGGAGGAGGAAGAGGGAGGAGGAGGAATGTGAAGGGAGGAGGGGGAAGGAGGTAGAGGGAGGAGGAGGCAGGAGGAGGAGGTAGAGGGAGGAGGAGGAGGGAGGAGGCGGAGAGGGAGGAGGAGGAAGGAGGAGGGGGAGGAGTGAGGAGGAGGGAGGAAGAAGGAGGAGGAGGGAGGAGGAGTGATGAGGAGGAGGGAGGAGGAGGATGGAGGAGGAGAGAGGAGGAGGAGGGATGAGGAGGAGGGAGGAGGAGGAAGAGGGAGGAGGAGGAATGTGAAGGGAGGAGGAGGGAGGAGGTAGAGGGAGGAGGGAGGAGGAAGGAGGAGGGGGAGGAGGGAGGAGGAGGAGGAGGGAGGAAGAAGGAGGGATGAGGAGGAAGAGGGAGGGATGAGGAGGAAGAGGGAGGAGGAGGAAGAGGGAGGAGGAGGAATGTGAAGGGAGGAGGAGGTAGAGGGAGGAGGAGGAGGAGAAGGGAGGAGGAGGGATGAAGAGGAGGGATGAGGAGGAGGGAAGAGGGAGGAGGAGGAGGGAGGAGGTAGAGGGAGGAGGAGGAGTGAGGAGGAGGAGAGGGAGGAGGAGTGAGGAGGAGGAGAGGGAGGAGGAGGAAGGAGGGGGGGAGGAGGAGGAGGAGTGAGGAGGAGGAGAGGGAGGAGGAGTGAGGAGGAGGAGAGGGAGGAGGAGGAAGGAGGAGGGGGAGGAGGGAGGAGTAGGAGGGAGGAAGAAGGAGGAGGAGGGAGAAGGAGGGATGAGGAGGAGGAGGGAGGAGGAGGAAGAGGGAGGAGGGATAGGGAGGAGGGGGAGGGGAAGAGGAAGAGGGTAGGAGGAAGAGTGGAGAGGAGGAGGGAGGAGATAGAGGGAGGAGGAGGAGGGAGGAAAAGGGAGGATGGAGGAGGAGAGAGGAGGAGGAGGGAGGAGGTAGGAGGAGGAGGAAGAGGGAGGAGGAGGGAGGAAAAGGAAGGAGGAGGAAGAAGGAGGAGGAAGAGGGAGGAGGATGGAGGAGGGAGAGGGAGGAAGAGGGAGGAGGAGGAAGGAGGAGGAAGAGGAAGGAGGAGGAAGAGGGAGGAGGAGGAAGAGGGAGGAGGAGGATGGAGGAGGGGAAGAGGAAGAGGGTAGGAGGAGGAGGAGGGGAGAGGAGGAGAAGAAGGGAGAAGGAGGGAGGAGGAGGAGGGAGGAGGGAGAGGAAGGAGGGAGAATGAGGAGGGGAGGAAGGAAAGGGAGGTGGAAGAGGAGGAGGGAGGAGGAAAGAGGTAGGGGGAGGAGGAGGTAGAGGGAGGAGGAGGAGGAAGGAAAGGGAGGAGGAAGAGGAGGAGAAGGGAGGAGGAGGGTGGAGGAGGAGGTAGAGGGAGGAGGAGGGAGGAGGTAGGAGGAGGAAGAGGGAAGAGGGAGAAGAAGGGAGAAGGAGGAGGGAGGATGATGAGGGAGAAGGAGGCAGGAGGAGGAGGAGGGAGGCAGGAGGAGGAGGAGGGATGAGGAGGGAGACTGAGGAGGAGGGAAGATGAGGGAGGAGGGGGGAGGAGGCGGATTGAGTAGGAGGGAGGAGGATGGAGGAGGAGGGGAGAGGAAGAGGGAGAAGGAAGAGGGAGAAGGAGGAGGGAGGAGGGAGAGGGATGAGAGGGAGGATGAAGAGGAGAAGGGTGGAGGGAGGAGAAGAGAGGAGGAGAGAGTTCGCCATTCCGAATTCATACTCGTCTAGTTCTTCCCTTCTACACGACTGTAGATAACTTCCTTACACATAAAAAGATGAATTGTTATTGATATTGCCGTGGCATGGAGGAATATCAGCAGCAGAGTTGATACAAAAAACCAAAGACTGAGATCTACGGAGAGCCATGAACGCCTACGCCAGCCGGCACGGCACTTGATGATGATGATTGCTGTGTGACGATTCTGTGTAGTCACGTCATTTTCTTCCCTTTCCCTAGCGTTTTGGTTCGGGGATTCTTTCATCATCATCATCATATATTTACGTACGTATTTTGGGAGGGGGAGGAGGGAGGAGGAGGAAGAAGAAAAAAAAACTATGACAGTTGACAGCTCTGGAATGAAAGGAAGGCGTGTAGAAAATTTCATCTCAATCGGATGGGCCGTTCGCGAACAAATAAAGGACATACATATATATTTACATATATATTTACATACATACACTTTGTTTTATATATATACTAGCTGACCCGGCCCGGCTTCGCCCAGACTCTGGTGGGGAGCATCTCATTTAATTCATATAAGTAGTCATATAAGTTCTCGTTCCCGTTACCGACTATCTGTCTGTCTGTCTGTCTGTCTATCTGTCTGTCTGTCTGTCTGTCTGTCTGTCTGTCTGTCTGTCTGTCTGACCCGACCCGTCTTCGCCCAGACTCTGATGGGGAGCATCTCATTTAATTCATATAAGTAGTCATATAAGTTCCCGTTCCGACTATCTATCTGTCTGTCTGTCTGACCCGGCATCGCCCAACTCCTGGTGGGGAGCATCTCATTTAATTCATATAAGTAGTCATATAAGTTCCCGTTCCCGACTGTCTGTCTGTCTGTCTGTCTGTCTGTCTGTCTGTCTGTCTGTCTATCTATCTATCTGTCTGTCTGTCTGACCCGGCCCAGCCCATGGTGGAGAGCATCTCATTTAAATTATATAAGTAGTCATATGAGATCCCATTCCCGACTATCTGTCTGACTGTCTGTCTGTCTTGGGTAAATGGAAGAGGGAGGAGGAAGAGGGAGGTGGAGGAGGAAAGAGGAGGGAGGAGGAGGGAGGAAACAGGAGGAGTAGGGAGGAATAGGAGGGAGGAGGAGGGATTAGGAGGAGGAGGGAGGAGTAGGGTGGAGGAGGAGGCGAGGAGGAGGGAGGAGGAAGAGGGAGAAGGAGGAGGGAGAAGGAGGAGAAGGAGGGGGAGGAGGAGGAGGGAGGAGGAGGAGGGAGGAGGAGGAATGTGAAGGGAGGAGGAGGGAGGAGGGAGGAGGTAGAGGGAGGAGGAGGAGGAGGGAGGCGGAGAGAGGAGGAGGAGGGAGGAGGAGGAAGAGGGAGGAGGAGGAATGTGAAGGGAGGAGGAGGGAGGAGGTAGAGGGAGGAGGAGGAGGAGGTAGAGGGAGGAGGAGGGAGGAGGCGGAGAGGGAGGAGGAGGAAGGAGGAGGGGGAGGAGGGAGGAGGAGGAGGGAGGAAGAAGGAGGAGGAGGGGGAGGAGTGATGAGGAGGAGGGAGGAGGAGGAGGTAGAGGGAGGAGGAGGAGGAGGTAGAGGGAGGAGGAGGGAGGAGGCGGAGAGGGAGGAGGAGGAAGGAGGAGGGGGAGGAGGGAGGAGGAGGAGGGAGGAAGAAGGAGGAGGAGGGAGGAGGAGTGATGAGGAGGAGGGAGGGGAGGAGGGAGGAGGAGGAGGGAGGAGGAGGGATGAGGAGGAGGGAGGAGGAGGAAGAGGGAGGAGGAGGAATGTGAAGGGAGGAAGAGAGAGGAGGTAGAGGGAGGAGGAGGGAGGAGGAGTGAGGAGGAGGAAGGAGGAGGGGGAGGAGGGAGGAGGAGGAGGAGGGAGGAAGAAGAAGGAGGAGGGAGAAGGAGGGATGAGGAGGAGGAGGGAGGAGGAGGAAGAGGGAGGAGGAGGAATGTGAAGGGAGGAGGAGGAGGGAGGAGGAGAAGGCAGGAGGAGGGATGAGGAGGAGGGAGGAGGAGGAAGAGGGAGGAGGAGGAATGTGAAGGGAGGAGGAGGGAGGAGGTAGAGGAGGAGGAGGAGGGAGGAGGAGAAGAGGGAGGAGGAGGAAGGAGGAGGGGAGGAGGGAGGAGGAGGAGGAGGGAGGAAGAAGGAGGAGGAGGGAGAAGGAGGGATGAGGAGGAGGGATGAGGAGGAAGAGGGAGGAGGAGGAATGTGAAGGGAGGAGGAGGGATAGGGAGGAGGGGGAAGGGAAGAGGAAGAGGGTAGGAGGAAGAGTGGAGAGGAGGAGGGAGGAGCTAGAGGGAGGAGGAGGAGGGAGGAAAAGGGAGGAGGGAGGAGGAGGGAGGAGGTAGGAGGAGGAGGAAGAGGGAGGAGGAGGGAGGAGAAGGAAGGAGGAGGAAGAAGGAGGAGGAAGAGGGAGGAGGAGGATGGAGGAGGGAGAGGGAGGAAGAGGGAAGAGGAGGAAGAGGGAGGAAGAGGAAGAGGGAGGAGGAGGAGGGAGGAGGGAGAGGGAGGAGGGGAAGAGGAAGAGGGTAGGAGGAGGGGAGAGGAGGAGAAGAAGGGAGAAGGAGGGAGGAGGAGAAGGAGGAGGGAGGAGGAGGGGAGAGAAAGAGGGAGGAGGCAGAGGGAGAAGAAGGAAGGAGGAGGAGGAAGGAGGGAGAGGAAGGAGGGAGAATGAGGAGGGGAGGAAGGAAAGGGAGGTGGAAGAGGAGGAGGAGGGAGGAGGAAAGAGGTAGGGGGAGGAGGAGGTAGAGGGAGGAGGAGGAAGGAAAGGGAGGAGGAAGAGGAGGAGAAGGGAGGAGGAGGGTGGAGGGAGGAGGAGGAGGTAGAGGGAGGAGGAGGTAGGAGGAGGAGGAGGTAGGAGGAGGAGGAAGAGGGAAAAGGGAGAAGGAGGAGGGAGGATGATGAGGGAGAAGGAGGCAGGAGTAGGAGGGAGGCAGGAGGAGGAGGAGGGATGAGGAGGGAGAGGGAGAAGGAGGGAAGATGAGGGAGGAGGCGGAGGGAGTAGGAGGGAGTAGGATGGAGGAGGTGGGGAGAGGAAGAGGGAGAAGGGAGAGGGAGAAGGAGGAGGGAGGAGGGAGAGGGATGAGAGGGAGGAGGTAGAGGGAGGAGGAGGGAGGAGAAGAGAGGAGGAGAGAGTTCGCCATTCCGAATTCATACTCGTCTAGTTCTTCCCTTCTACACGACTGTAGATAACTTCCTTACACATAAAAAGATGAATTGTTATTGATATTGCCGTGGCATGGAGGAATATCAGCAGCAGAGTTGATCCAAAAAACCAAAGACTGAGATCTACGGAGAGCCATGAACGCCTTCGCCAGCCGGCACGGCACTTGATGATGATGATTGCCGTGTGACGATTCTGTGTAGTCACGTCATTTTCTTCCCTTTCCCTAGCGTTTTGGTTCGGGGATTCTTTCATCATCATCATCATATATTTACGTACGTATTTTGGGAGGGGGAGGAGGGAGGAGGAGGAATGAAGAAAAAAAAACTATGACAGTTGACAGCTCTGGAATGAAAGGAAGGCGTGTAGAAAATTTCATCTCAATCGGATGGGCCGTTCGCGAACAAATAAAGGACATACATATTTACATACATATATACATACACTTTGTTTTATAGATATATGTATATATATATATATATATATATATATATATATATATATATATATATATATATATATATATATATATATATAAAGAGACTGTATGTTTGTGGTTGGGGATGTATTGGATTAGTTCGATAACGGTACATCCGATTGAGATGAAATTTTCTAAACGTCTTCCTTTCATTCCTGTGCAACCGACTGTTAAAGTTTCTTAGTGTAAAATCGGCTACTTACTTACTAAAATTTTATTTTATAATTACATGACTTAACATAAGAAATATTCTATAAAGGGACATAACTTTTAGTAGCATTGATATACCTTAGGTTAAGTCCCCTGGCTATAGATAGCTATATAAATAAATAGATAGATAGATCTGACCTGATAGATAGAGAGGGTGGGATAGACGGAATGAGAGACGGACGGGCAGGCAGATAGACAGACAGACAGCCGGGTCGACAGACAGACAGACAGACAGTCGGGAACGGGAACTTATATGACTACTTATATGAATTAAATTAGATGCTCTTCACCAGGGACTGGGTGAAGCCGGGCCGGGTCAGACAGACAGACAGACAGATAGATACATAGATAGATAGATAGATAGATCCCCGCCAGGGCCTGGGCGAAGCTGGGCCGGGCCAGCTAGTATATATATAAATGTTGTATGTGCATTCGCTCATTTTGAACTCAAGTGTAATTTATACACATGCTACTACTTCTAGTAGATACCAATACTGGAGAGTGCACTGGACTGATTTTTGCATGTGGATTAGCTTTCCCTATTATCAGTGTCTCTTGCCATCAGGCGAACCCACTCCGACTTCTGAGGTACTTGTAATTTACATCCCAGAGTCAAGGACGAGAAATCAACAATTTAGTCCAACTGACCGGTGTAGGGAATGAACCCGCTACCTCTACATCAGCACACCGGAAGTTTAAAAGTGAGTGCTTTTATCCATACACGGAGCATAAATCAGATCTCTGTAAAAACAATGAACACATAAATATGCAGGCTACCAAAAACCACTTGTGCCCTTAGTGAAATATCAAACAGTAGGTCAGCATGGCTGAAATGGATAAGAATGCCTGTTCTTAAACATTTGGCATGCTGATGCCGAGGTAAGGGGTTCAACCCTACACCGGACAGTTGGGCTAAAATGTTGACCTGTCGTCCTTGATTTGGGGACGTAAATTACAACTGAATAAGAAGTCAGAGTGGGTTCCCCTGATGGCGAGAGATACTATTAACAGGAAAAGCTAACCCACATGCAAAATTCAGTCCAGCACTACTAGAAGTAGTGTGTATGGAATATTCTTGAGCTCAAAGCGAGTGAGCACCCAAAAAAAAAATTATTGCAAATTACCTGGCCTGGTGACGTAAGTAAAAAAAACAAAAACAAAAGGGTAAATGATCATTTTACACGCCTGAAGGTGTACTGGGTATATGGTGCTAGCCGCATATTTGTATAGACCAGTCAGTGCTTGATGAGTGATGCGGTCAATATTACATCAGCTGACCTCCTCGGATAGTTCTTGATAAGAATTCCTCAGCTGACCTCCTCTAATAGTTCTTGATAAGAAGACCTGCTCAGATAGTTCTTGATAAGAAGACCTGCTCGGATAGTTCTTGATAAGAAGACCAGCTCGGATAGTTCTTGATAAGAAGACCTCCTCTGATAGTTCTTGATAAGAAGACCTCCTCTGATAGTTCTTGATAAGAAGACCTGCTCAGATAGTTCTTGATAAGAAGACCTCCTCTGATAGTTCTTGATAAGAAGACCTGCTCAGATAGTTCTTGATAAGAAGACCTGCTCAGATAGTTCTTCATAAGAAGACCTCCTCTGATAGTTCTTGATAAGACCAGCTCGGATAGTTCTTGATAAGAAGACCTCCTCTGATAGTTCTTGATAAGAAGACCTCCTCTGATAGTTCTTGATAAGAAGACCTGCTCAGATAGTTCTTGATAAGAAGACCTCCTCTGATAGTTCTTGATAAGAAGACCTGCTCAGATAGTTCTTGATAAGAAGACCTGCTCAGATAGTTCTTCATAAGAAGACCTCCTCTGGTAGTTCTTGATAAGACCTGCTCGGATAGTTCTTGATAAGAAGTCCTTCTCTGATAGTTCTTGATAAGATCTACTCGGATAGTTCTTGATAAGAAGACCAGTTCTTGATAAGATGACCTCCTCTGATAGTTCTTGATAAGAAGACCTGCTCGGATAGATCTTGATAAGAAGACTTGCTCGGATAGTTCTTGATAAGAAGACCTGCTCGGATAGTTCTTGATAAGAAGACTTGCTTGGATAGTTCTTGATAAGAAGACTTGCTCGGATAGTTCTTGATAAGAAGACTTGCTCGGATAGTTCTTGATAAGACCTGCTCAGATAGTTCTTGGTACTGTCCTGGCTGGGTCACCCTGAGAGCCCGAGTCAATTTGTGAACACCTTCCTCCATGGGGATTTGAACACATGACCAGGCTGGCAGGCCAGCATGCCAGCTACAGTGATACCACAGCCCCCCCCCCCCCACACTTGGTGATGTCAGCTGCTACAATTCTTTGTTGACAAGGGGGGGGGGGAGACAGTGGAAGGCCAGCAGCAAAGAGGGACAACAGGAATCCTGGACTTAAACATTCAACAATGGACAAACATGGGCACTGCCATACTTGGAAGCTTTGTTGAAGATAGAGAGTGACTAAATACTGTTACTGGGAATGCATCCATCGAGGCAACCTAATGATCCATGGATGGAGGTTATGAGATAGAGAAAACAACAGCATTATATTTTTACATCTGCTGTCTATGTTACCCAAGGAATTAGATGAGGCACATCCAAAAGAAATAATAAAATGCTGGTGAACACGATTTGATGGTCAAACAGTTTCAGCTTTTCAAATAAAACAAGGTGTAAGGCAGACACTTCTTTCTTTTCTTTGTACAGCCAAAATATCACGAAGTGCATAAGACATAAACCAGGAGTGAGAGTTGGTGAACAAAATATACAGAATGTGTGATAGTATGACAACAGTGCTCATAACAGGAAATCAAAAAGTCCTGCAAAAGTTGAGATACAACAAATTAAACTGAAAGCAAAAATCTGATGCTAAACAACACAATAAAAGAAATTGTAATACCAAATAAGAAAAGAAGTCAACCAAATTGAACAGAGAAAGCAATTAGGACAGCACTTACTTAAACAACTAGAAAGGGGATCAATGACAACAAAAAATGGAAAAGGCAATACACAGACAACAGAGCATAATCCACTTAAAGATTGCATTGCAATGGATGAAACGTAGACAATGCAATAGATCCTGACCCATGAAAGTCCCTGACTACATCTGTCCATCACGCACCAACCTCCCACCCAGCTGTGTAGACTCAGCCAATCTTTCGGCCGGCTCGTTTCTCTATACACCAACATGTCCTGGAGAAAAGGTCCAACAGATGCTCCCAATCTTTGATGTTTTAATTGACTCATGCTATTCTGCACACCTATTTTCACCCTTATCTGCAGTTTCTCATAGAATGCCAGATTTGGAATGAATGGCTAAGACAACCAAAATGCTACTGCAGAAAAAATCACCCAGGTAAGGACAAGACAATAGTCACTTTTAGCCACATTATGAGAAGACAGACAGGAGAACACTGACAACGAGAAAATTACGTGCCAGTAGTATTATAACAGCCAACGTGGTCACCCAAGTCAGACGCCCTCAGGAACAGAGGGCGACCATGAGAGGCACAATCCTGTAAGGGACAACAGCACAAAAACACCCATTCTTACTGGATGTAACTGATTGCAGGCATGATGAAACTTTACGAACTGAAACAAATCAACATGTATACTATTTCACAGCCGTACACTGACTGGTGAACTGACCTTCATACTGAATGTTTCCCTGGCTATCTTCTTGTCCTGCCAGCAGTTGATCAACCTCCTCCTCTGTCAACTTCTCTCCTGTGTAATGTAGAGGAAATATCACTAGAAATTACTGCCATATGGGTATAAATAGCTAAAGATTGCTCATATGTCATTTCTAGACAAGGTGGGAGATCAATGCTGGTATGCCATTTCTAGACAAGGTGGGACACCAGCTCAAATACCTTGCCAAATTGTCTTTGCCCAAAACAGAGTGAAGTCAGGTACCTTCTTTCTGAATTGTAGCTATAAACTGTCAGTGACTTCGTTTTTGGTTATAATACTTATGATTAGCTAACAGCTTCACATCAGTGGTTGGTGTAGCTAACAATACATTGGTGATCATTGTAGCGAGAAGCCTGTGTCCTTAGTACTCTTCTTTATGGCAGTGAAACCTGGACAACTTACTCACACCAAGAGAAATGTTTAAACAGCTTTCATATGCGGTGTCTGTGAAGAATACTTGGTATTAAGTGGCAAGACAAAATCACAAATACTGAAGTATTGGAAAGATCAGGTTGTGTGACGGTTTATTCCATGCTCAGTCTTCGTAGACTTAGATGGATAGGACATGTTAGGAGGATGGATGATGGTAAAATACCAAAGGATATCTTTTTTAGTGAATTACAGACGGGTAGGAGATCTCAGGGTCAGCCTCTACTACGATACAAAGATGCATGTAAGCGGGACATGATTGATACAGGCATTGATAATGCACATTGAGAGCAAGTTGCTGCTGAACGAGTTGCATGGAGGGCAACTATCAGAAATGGAATAAAGACAAAGGAGGAAATGATTGCAGATAAAGCACACACAGCCTGAGAGACGTAAGATGGTGCACAATGGTGGAAATGACCATGTTTTCACATGCATCTACTGTGGGCAAACATTTGCAGCAAGAATTGGCCTTACCAGCCACACTCGCCACCGCCATGGGTTGTAGTTATTAAGCCTTTTTGAAGCACAATGTACCAAATTAACGTCTGTCAAGACGGAAAGGTGCCAATGACAATGACGTAGCGAGAAATACACCAGTGGTAGTGGTCAGTGTAGCTAGCAATACACCAGTGGTAGTGGTCAGTGTAGCTAGCAATACACCAGTGGTAGTGGTCAGTGTAGCTAGCAATACACCAGTGGTAGTGGTCAGTGTAGCTAGCAATACACCAGTGGTAGTGGTCAGTGTAGCTAGCAATATACCAACCAGTGGTAGTGGTCAGTGTAGCTAGCAATACACCAGTGGTAGTGGTCAGTGTAGCTAGCAATACACCAGTGGTAGTGGTCAGTGTAGCTAGCAATATACCAACCAGTGGTAGTGGTCAGTGTAGCTAGCAATACACCAGTGGTAGTGGTCAGTGTAGCTAGCAATATACCAACCAGTGGTAGTGGTCAGTGTAGCTAGCAATACACCAGTGGTAGTGGTCAGTGTAGCTAGCAATATACCAACCAGTGGTAATGGTCAGTGTAGCTAGCAATACACCAGTGGTAATGGTCAGTGTATCTAGCAATACATTAGTGTTAGTGGTCAGTGTAGCTATGAACATCACATCAATGGTCAGTGTAGCTATGAACATCACATCAATGGTCAGTGTAGCTATGAACATCACATCAATGGTCAGTGTAGCTATGAACATCATATCAATGGTCAGTGTAGCTATGAACATCACATCAATGGTCAGTGTAGCTATGAACATCACATCAATGGTCAGTGTAGCTATGAACATCACATCAATGGTCAGTGTAGCTATGAACATCATATCAATGGTCAGTGTAGCTATGAACATCATATCAATGGTCAGTGTAGCTATGAACATCATATCAATGGTCAGTGTAGCTATGAACATCACATCAATGGTCAGTGTAGCTATGAACATCACATCAATGGTCAGTGTAGCTATGAACATCACATCAATGGTCAGTGCAGCTAGCAATACATTAGTGTTAGTGGTCAGTGTGGCTATGAACATCACATCAATGGTCAGTGTAGCTATGAACATCATATCAATGGTCAGTGTAGCTATGAACATCACATCAATGGTCAGTGCAGCTAGCAATACATTAGTGTTAGTGGTCAGTGTGGCTATGAACATCACATCAATGGTCAGTGTAGCTATGAACATCACATCAATGGTCAGTGTAGCTAGCAATACATTAGTGTTAGTGGTCAGTGTAGCTATGAACATCACATCAATGGTCAGTGTAGCTATGAACATCACATCAATGGTCAGTGTAGCTAGCAATACATTAGTGTAGTGGTCAGTGTAGCTATGAACATCACATCAATGGTCAGTGTAGCTATGAACATCACATCAATGGTCAGTGTAGCTAGCAATACATTAGTGTTAGTGGTCAGTGTAGCTATGAACATCACATCAATGGTCAGTGTAGCTATGAACATCACATCAATGGTCAGTGTAGCTAGCAATACATTAGTGTTAGTGGTCAGTGTAGCTATGAACATCACATCAATGGTCAGTGTAGCTATGAACATCACATCAATGGTCAGTGTAGCTAGCAATACATTAGTGTTAGTGGTCAGTGTAGCTATGAACATCATATCAATGGTCAGTGTAGCTATGAACATCATATCAATGGTCAGTGTAGCTATGAACATCACATCAACGGTCAGTAGCTAAGAACATTACATCAATGGTTATTGTTGCTAACAACAATCAGTCAGTTCCATATCCTTTGCAGGATGCCGCTGTCAACCCCAGCATTTTTTGGCTGTTTGTGATTTCTTGGCAAAGAATATGTTCAGTAGTTTGCCATTGCTTTCTGAATGACCAGCACTCATACCATTGAATGAAAACCAGCGCAATGTGGTCTGCTTCCAAATCACCCACATCTGTGTTTCGAACGTGACACGCAGGATTACGAATTGCGTCCATAAGCCCATCACCACAACAGTGCATCAATAATTTCTAGATACCAGCAGTAGTCTCTGCACCCACGTATTTATTTCATGCATACAAAGAGTCGCCGGTCTCTCTGGCCGAGGGGTTACACCACTTTCTCCGTAATCCCGTTTATCACGCAGAGCCTCGTAGTGGGCGAGAACTGGAGCAGTCCATTCCCCCGCTGGTGACTTGCGGGATAACTGAGCCGGCCGCTCAGAAAGCAATGGCAAACTACTGAGTGTAATCTTGCCAAGAAATCAACAGACAGCTGAAAGATGCTGCTGTTGACAGCGATGTTCTGTAAAAGGATATGCGAATTTTAAAAAAAAATAAATCAAAGAGAGTTTAAAGTATTACCTAGCGAGGTCATAATATGTCGGAGCTCTGCAGCAGCGATTGTGCCATTTTGATCTTTATCAAACACCCTGAACCCTTCAACGAAGTCATCCATGGAGGGAAGGATGCGGTTCTTGCTGATCGTTTGGAGGATGGGGAAAAATGTTTCAAAGGAAATACGAGCATCTGAAGTGAGAGAAAACAGTACAATGAGTTACTTAAAACCAAACTGCACATTAAAATATTTTAACAAATTAATAAAGATAAAAGCAATGAAAGACTGTAATGATGCTGTGGTGGTGTCATGGTTACAGACATCATCCACCAAAATGGTAGATGGTGGTTTAACCCTTATTAGTGCGGTCATGTTTTTGGTTTATCTGGCCAGATGTCCACTCAAGGTTAATGATGTACTGGTGTACACTACAAACACTACTGCAATCATTAGAGGCAGCAAGTTTCTGTACTGGTGTACACTACAAACACTACTGCAATCATTAGAGGCAGCAAGTTTCTGTACTGGTGTACACTACAAACACTACTGCAATCATTAGAGTCAGCAAGTTTCTGCACTGGTGTACACTACAAACACTACTGCCATCATTAGAGGCAGCAAGTTTCTGCACTGGTGTACACCACAAACACTAGTGCCATCATTAGAGGCAGCAAGTTTCTGTACTGGTGTACACCACAAACACTAGTGCCATCATTAGAGGCAGCAAGTTTCTGTACTGGTGTACACTACAAACACTAGTGCCATCATTAGAGGCAGCAAGTTTCTGCACTGGTGTACACCACAAACACTAGTGCCATCATTAGAGGCAGCAAGTTTCTGTACTGGTGTACACCACAAACACTAGTGCCATCATTAGAGGCAGCAAGTTTCTGTACTGGTGTACACTACAAACACTAGTGCCATCATTAGAGGCAGCAAGTTTCTGTACTGGTGTACACTACAAACACTAGTGCCATCATTAGAGGCAGCAAGTTTCTGTACTGGTGTACACCACAAACACTAGTGCCATAATTAGAGGCAGCAAGTTTCTGTACTGGTGTACACCACAAACACTAGTGCCATCATTAGAGGCAGCAAGTTTCTGTACTGGTGTACACTACAAACACTAGTGCCATCATTAGAGGCAGCAAGTTTCTGTACTGGTGTACACTACAAACACTACTGCCATCATTAGAGGCAGCAAGTTTCTGTACTGGTGTGTACACTACAAACACTACTGCCATAATTAGAGGCAGCAAGTTTCTGTACTGGTGTACACTACAAACACTACTGCAATCATTAGAGGCAGCAAGTTTCTGTACTGGTGTACACCACAAACACTAGTGCCATCATTAGAGGCAGCAAGTTTCTGCACTGGTGTACACTACAAACACTAGTGCCATCATTAGAGGCAGCAAGTTTCTGCACTGGTGTACACTACAAACACTAGTGCCATCATTAGAGGCAGCAAGTTTCTGTACTGGTGTACACTACAAACACTACTGCCATCATTAGAGGCAGCAAGTTTCTGTACCGGTGTACACTACAAACACTACTGCCATCATTAGAGGCAGCAAGTTTCTGTACTGGTGTGTACACTACAAACACTACTGCCATAATTAGAGGCAGCAAGTTTCTGTACTGGTGTACACTACAAACACTAGTGCCATCATTAGAGGCAGCAAGTTTCTGTACTGGTGTACACTACAAACACTACTGCCATCATTAGAGGCAGCAAGTTTCTGTACTGGTGTACACTACAAACACTACTGCCATCATTAGAGGCAGCAAGTTTCTGTACTGGTGTGTACACACACATTTCATTTTTTTTTTGGCGCTCGATGGCTTTGAACTCAAGCGTAGTCCATACACACTATTTATAGTAGTGACGGACTGAATTTTGCGTGTGGGTTAGCTTTCCCTATTAATAGTGTCCCTCGCCATCAGGCAACCCACTCCGACTTCAGAGGTATTTGTAATTTACGTCCCCAAGTCAAGGACGACAGGTCAACATTTCAGTCCAGCTGTCCAGTGTAAAGGCTGAACCGCTTACCTAGGCATCAGCACAATGGATGTTTAAGAATACGTGTTCTTACCCATTCAGCCATGCAGACCTAAAATTTCAATTTTTCTGTTGTCTTTTGTGTTCTCTATCATTTTTACTTCATTTCTGTGTCTCCAGAGTGATTAGTTTTTGTGTTCTCTATAATTTTTATTTCTTTCCTTTACCTCTATGAGTGGCTATCAAAACTTGTGAATGTATTTCCAACAAGATTTGCTCGCATTAATGCAGCCCTTAGTCTACCTAGCCTCAAAATGAGTACACGGTTTCTCTTCATCAAAGGAAAAGACAACTAGCTTAACAACGACCATGTTTCCCTTGGCCTGTGTTGTTTGGTCACTGACAGTATGGGCTTAGCACCATAGAGTAATGTCCATGGGTTCTCGCAGGGGAAGCAAAGAATAGTTAATAGTACCACTATAACCTACCCCATCCCATAGAAAACTTCATCTGCAAAATGCAACCAACTATGAACAAGTCTGCAAAAGGCTTTTTTATTTGGTACTCGCTCGCTTTGAACTCAATAGTAGTCCACACACTACATCTAGTAGTGCTGGGCTAAATTTTGCATGTGAATTAGCTTTCCCTATTAACAGTGTCCCTCACCATCAGGCAAACCTATAAGACTTCAGAGGTACTTGTAATTTACGCCCCAAGTCAAGGATGGGAGATCAACATTTTAGTCCAACTGTCCGGTGTATGGGTTGAACCCCTTAGCTCAGCACCAGCACACCGGATGTTAAAGAACACGCGTTCATGTCCATTCGGCCATGCTGACCTACTGCAAAAGGCTTGATTTCAGTTGGCTGAAGGCTTATGCTTCATTGAAAGATGACAGGCAGAAGAAGAAGAGACCATAAACACAATATATGGTGATGGGAAAATGGAATTCTTTACATTTTTCTTTATTGTTTTTATTCATGAAAATGGTATGTTTAAACTAGAAAAATTGTGGAACCATAACGTAAGAGAATAAAGTGCCAAACCACGAAAATATTAACACTATGAAATGGTGGACATTAAACAGAACAGTTGTACATGAAAATGATATGCTTAACCACGAAAATGGTGAAATGTTGACACATTAATGTGGATTGTTAAAACATGAAAATCTTTTTCTTCTTTTGTTAATTTAAAACAAATTGTCTATACCAGCAATGCTCTCTCTCGTATAACTTCAATATTTTTCCTTCAATCAGTGGTCTGTAAAGTTTAACTTCAATTGTTACATGTAAATTATGGAGTGATAAAATCAAATGAAATTTATGGAACAATAACATGAAAATAATAAGCTAAACCAAGTAAATGTTCAAACATGTTAATGAGATGCTAAAATAACAATGACTACAAACTGAAACATTAACCCTTTACCAGGCGTAGCGGCTGAACGTGGCCTTACCCGTGGACGGGCAAAGCGCCTGAAACGCCCATAAATACTAGGCATTTTAAAAATGTGATCTCGCGACTTCTGATTGTCTACTTTTGGTTTCGCCGATAGCTTGACAACGTGGCTGACATTTCAAACATTTGCAAGCATGTACTTTGAATCTGAACAGATTTTTAAAATAGTTTTTGGGGGTTTTACGCTTTGTATTTCAAAATGGATTTTGACGATTCTTAAAGTGATAGCGGAGATTTTGCTGGGTTCAATTTAAGTGACATTGAAGGGCATGAAGTTGACTATTAATCGGAGCTAGGTATCAGTGATCAGCGTTAGTTAGTTAGTTAGTTAGTTAGTCGACAGATCATCCTCGTTGCACATCGAACCATTCAGTCCATAAGTGCTCGGATCCCCTCCTCAGCAAATCCCGCAGCGTGTAGCGGCTAATGACGCCAGTTCTGTGTTGGTTTATCAATCTTCTTTGGCTTCCTGCGTAGTGTTCTTGTTTGGCCACCCCTCTTTTAATTTGCTGCTCCTGCAGTCTGGCCATTGTTGTAGATTCACAGTCATCACTTGGTTCTCGCAAAAGTCTCACTTCTCGTAGAGCATTCAGAATGTCAGCCTGGTCCATGGCGCGTCCGCCCTCCACAGTAGCCTCACCTGCGAGCTTGTCAGCCCGCTCATTTCCTTCTACTCCCGCATGACCTGGCACGAAGATGAAACTAATCTTTACCAGCCGAGACCGCTTCAGAGGCAGCAGCCATTCTCTTCGGATCTACCCCTCCTCTATCCTCTTGATCATGTTCATTGAGTCGCTAAGGAAACAAGCCCTAGTGAATGTCTGTGTCTCGAGCCATGTTATTGCTTTACTTACTGCCATGACTTCCATGGTCAGGCTACTTGTGGTTTCAGTGAAAGCACCAGAGTCCTCCTTCACAATTCTCCCTCCGGCCCGAGCTGTAAAGGCCCATGAGCTTCTCACATGTCGGACGACAGACCCATCTGTGTAGATGACCGCGTCACCGTCTAGCGAATTCTCGAAAATCAACGCTTGTACTTCAGCCTCAACAGCAGCCGGATTTTCTTGTCTGCATTTTCTATCTAGTTGGATGCAAACTGAAAAGGATGTGCAGAAGTCTGTTGGCACTTGCACCCACTCCTCGCCAGGTTCTAAGTCCTCAAGTGAACACACCTGTTGAAGAATGTCTTCGGCTTGACCCATCCACGACCGTCCTCTTTTTAACCTGCTGCCCTTCACCTTCCTAATTTCACTATGCAGTGGATGTTGTGTGTTTGCGTTAATTCTGAGGTAGGCGCGTGCCCTGCAAACTTGTATTCTCTCTTCAATGGTTGGAAAATCAAGAAGGTAGCGCATCGCCCTGCATGCTGTATCTCTTGTACATCCAAGAATAATGCGCATAGCTTCATTCTGTATCCTTTCCATCCTTTCTATCTGCTTATGGCTGAGAGTCAGGATTGCCATTGCATACTCCAAAACAGACATGACCAGCCCCTCGTACAGAAGACATAGATGGCGCTGCTCACAGTTTGCTGCCGCCATCACCCGCATCGCTGCCGAACCCCGCTTGGCCTTTGTTATCACCTGGTCTATGTGCACATTATAAGCAAGGCTTCGATCAAACCGTATCCCCAGGTAACTCATTGCCTGCGTTCTTTCCACCGTCTCTGAACACAGTATTACAGTTGGTGTTGGGTTGTTGACAATATGATTATTCAACGAGAACCAAGTCACTGTTGCCTTTGTTGGGTTGACCATTGCCCCAGCTTCATCACACCAAGTACTTATGCGATTGAGTTCGGTTTGTAGTTCCACAGCAACCTCCTCTCTATCCTTACCCTGACGATACACTAAAACATCATCGGCATACGACAATGTCCTGCCAGGTCCAGTGATCTGCTCACTGGTGATTCTCACTGTGTAGGCGTTGAACAGTACCGGAGATAATGGTGATCCCTGTGGTAGGCCAGGATATTGTTGTTGGTTCCGAAGTCCAACTGCCACATCTAAAAACTACTTTCCGTTGGTAGAGGGCTGCAGCGATCCAACTAAGGAGGAATGGACTTACGTTTAGTTCAAGAAGCTGAAACATTAAAAAATCCAGTGGTACTCTGTTGTATGCGTCCTCAAGATCAATCGCTGCAGCAACGGTTTCAGTGCCTGAGTGGAAACCTTCATAGACATCATGGGCAAAGACTGCTGCATTGGTCCAGGTTTCTCTTTTTGGACGGTACCCACCCAGGGTAGGTGGGAAAACACCTTGCCTCTCTAGTTGGCTTGATATTTTCCTGGCAATTACCTTCTCCAGCAGCTTGCCTATTGTATTCTGCATGGTTATAATTCGATATCCCTGAATTTTTTTGTGGTCTTTGTCAGGCTTCGGCAAGGGAATCAGATAGCTGTGTAACCATTCCTCCTTGATGCTAGCACTCCCTATACTGTTGTTGTACATGTCTGCTAGTTTCTCTAGCTCATTGTCGGTACACCTATTTATGTCTTTGTATCTTATGCCATCAGGACCTGGAGCACTGTTATTTGATCGTCGAGGCACAGCCTTGATTTCTTTCACTGTCACTGTGTCTTCCTCTGAAGTGTTCTGGGCCTTGCATCTGTCTGAGGTGACCTCCTTGGCCAGATTTCGGCCTCCCATGTCTGTCTGGTTGCCCTGCTCAAGGTAGCGTTCAAAGAGGGCTTTGCCCTTGTCCTCGTCAGTCCTCTGCCAGGTGAGGTCAGCACCTTGGAAGTCTGAAATGCTCTTATTCTTGACTACACCACTCATGCTTTTATGTAGTCGCCAGAACAATTTCAGTGACTTGTCTGTGCTTACTCTTTGACACACCTCTGCCCATTTTTCGCTTTTAACCACCGTGACCAGTTTTTTTCAGTGATCAGCGTTAGCAGCCGTGAGTTGGACTTTAAAGAAAGTGATTCTGATTCTGAAAATGTGTTTATAAATTGCCATATAAATGACTGACAATCATAAACAGTATGTTGTATTTTGTAAATATTTGTGTTCATGTGTGGATTGCCGGCAACATTCATGTGAGTAAAATAAGCTGCATGCTTTTTCCTTCATTTTGCTTTTTATTTTACTAAAATATGTTGACTAATACCTTATTTGTGATGTTTTTACTAACGTAACCCAAAATTTTACCAAACCTGAAAAATCTTGCCCGTTCAGGGCTAACATCTGCCCTGTAAAGGGTTAATCAACAAATGTGAACATAGCACAACAAAGAGGAATTCAAAGACTACAATCACAAAATCTGTTACCTGGATTTTGAGAAAATCCACACTTCCTAATCTCCTGCTCTGTAGGATTCTGAGACAGCGCCCTCAGTACATCTCCTAACTGGCAAGCTGCAATCTTTTCATCCCCGCGAGTATCAAACAGAGTAAAGGTCTCCTTAATCTCATTAAGCTCGTCTTCACTAATTTTTGACTGAAAGACCAAGTGGACTCAATATAGCAAGGGTCAATACAGTACTGTAGATTTAAAGCTGTGTTTATGTCTGTGAATTAACTACCAACTATCAAAGACAGTGACATGTCAGACAAACTTCATGAAGTTAGACACAATTAAAAATATGCAAAAGTGTTCAAACATATACCTGTATATTCTTCAAGGTTTGGATCTGGTAGAATGTCAGTAACGTTATTGTTCTTGGGCCACAAAAGGTCGAAGGTTAATATCCAGTTCAAGGACATTTAAAAAAAACTGTAAATCAGTAGTTCTCAACCGGTGGGGAATATACACCCCCCCCCCCCCCCCCAAGGGGGAAATTTTAGGGTTTCCAGGGGGGAAATTAAGATTATTTCCCCGGGAAGGTTAACCCGGTCAACAAATGCCCACAGAAGTCGGATGTGTCGGCCTAACGGCGCAAGAACGCAGCTCGGCTGTAAACAGGCACAACGCAGTCACATCCGGAAAAAAAATCCGGATGAACGCAGAAGAAGAACAAATTAAGATTATTTCAAGATAGCATTAATACAAGAACTGATTACATAATGTTTTTCCCTCCATACTTTACAGTTCTGTACTTCTCGCTCTTCTGAAATTCATTTTAAAACGTAAGTAGACCCATAAATCACGTTTTATATAGACGTCTAGATTCGTTCTAGCATGTGTTATTCAATTTAGCTTACATTTTTATGTATACTGTGTAGGGGCAGCGGCGGCGTGGGGGGGGGGTGGGGGGGGGGTGGTGTTATAGAGAGGAAATAAGAAAGGGGATGGGGGAATGACGTTTTGAACATATGGTTGAGAACCACTGCCTAAAATGCTACACCATCCTGATCCCTGTAAGTGAACAGGTAGGCACTACAGGTCAGGTTTGCTGAATTTAACCGGAATTTTTGGGGTGACCTTTGGTTATTTGTTTTTGTGTCTCCGACAGGACATTAAGCATAGTCATGATGTTAAATTCCCCGATTATTTCAAGATTGCGTTAAAACAGACACCGATTACTTGATATAGTTTTTCCCTCCCCGCTTTGCATTCTGAACTTCTGGCGCTTCGGGAATCATTGTTATATCAGAGAATCAGGCTGTCTATTCTATGTGTAAATACCGTTTTATAAGATGCATTACATTGTTCTACTTTATATTATTAAATTTAGCATCCATTTTTACGTGTATTTTGTAATTTTTGATTATTTAAGTTGGCAATCAATCTCACGCTAAAAATATGAAGATAGCATGCTGTAATGTGGTAATTTGATGGCAGCAGATAGCAGTTTTCCTTGTCACACTCCAGCTATGAATACTTAATATTGTTATGGAGCATTCAGAGTGAATAACATGATAATGAATTCATGTGTACATTCAACACCCATTATTGTATTTATGTGTAATTTTTCATCACTCTACACGGACAAGATCAGTGATAATTTTGCAACTTTTTTAACGCAAATTTTCTGGTCAAAATGAATCAACGTTCATGGCCAAGCGCTGACAGACAATGCGTGCAGACTGACGTTATCACAGCATGGCGTGCCCGTGTATACATCATTGTGACATAATGGAACGCATCATTGCACAGTTCGTAAACTCAAGCACACCAAACAGAGAAAATATTGCACCAACATGCACAACGAACATCTTACGCCACGCTTGACACCGCTAAAAATATAACTATCAAGTTATAATTAACCCAAGAGGTGTCCCTGAATCATACACCAATTGGAAGGGGCCAGTCATGTGATCAACAATTTGAATAGCGCATTCTTCTGTACAATGTGAAAGCAGATAGACTATCTTGCTTTGTGGTGTCAATTTTATTTGTATTTGTGACTTTCATCACCGATCCGAGGTAAGCTTGCCATTCCTTAGATCAATAAGACAACTCTTAAGAGAAAGGTTGAGGTACCTTGTGTTTGTGCGTTGTTTTAAGTGTGATATTAATTATCAAAACTCAGTGCTAACTTCACTAGTTGCAGCGCCTAGCAGACCTGAGGCCATTCTCCGGCAACCATGATGCAATTCATCTCTCTAAAACTGCTTGGTCTGAACTGATTCTTGAAATCTGTTGTCTTTTATGAATGCATACTACAACGTAACCTCATAGAAAGCTGTAGGAAGTAAAGTTCTCAATGCACTTTTATGCATTATATCAAATGCAAACTTTTCTATCTGATTGCACAGAAGACAGTTTATGTGCTTGAACCAATGCTTCGCTTAATCTACATGCTTCTGCCTGTAACACTGCTGGGAGTGAGTGAGGAAGTTATATCTTTCCTCCTTTCTTTTTAAGTTATGTGTGAACAATGGGTTGATGTAATATTGTTGTATATTTGATAGATCTAGCACTCAGACCCTGCACCATTTAAATGCAGTGGCTATTATTTTACGTTTCACAAATTGCAATTTGTGACGGTTGTGCTAGGGGGGGGGGAATTCCCCACCAGTTGAGAACCATTGTGCTAGACCATCTGGCCAGACATGGGGAAGACTCAAACCCCTGTCTTTAACTAACTGTTGTTTATCAGCAGAAGGGGACCATTGCATTCTGACTCCAGACGAAGAAGACATGATGAGAGAGGCACTAACTTATGTTAGGACTCTCACACTGTTATATATATGTTATATATTATTCGGTAACATGAAAGGGATTATGTTTGCTTTGCACTTTGTAAACATTACAAATAAGGTTTTCCTTTATACCCACTTTTCTCTTGCCATGAGAAAATCATTGATATATGAGTCATATTCATATTAACTTTTGAAAGCTGATGGGATGGTATTTGTTTGAATCTACAATAACCCCAGTCAACAGAACAGTTATAAGTAGGAGGTGAGTTGAGGAGAAGAAGAAACACTTGTGAAACAGACATGAAATGCTCAGGGCAAACATACAACATGTATGGCCATAATATGAGTCAATGAGTTGATAAATGTATGTTTATGTCATTTATTAATGTCATCATAACATCATATCCTCTTGTCCTTTCTAAGTGACTTGAATTGCACATCAAACATCATATCACCATTCTGTGTCATTGTTTGTTGTCAACATCTCACTGAAACCTCTGGTACAATGAGAACACACAGACACAGCAAGGGGGAAATTCCCCACCAGTTGAGAACCATTGTGCTAGACCATCTGGCCAGACATGGGGAAGACTCAAACCCCTGTCTTTAACTAACTGTTGTTTATCAGCAGAAGGGGACCATTGCATTCTGACTCCAGACGAAGAAGACATGATGAGAGAGGCACTAACTTATGTTAGGACTCTCACACTGTTATATATATGTTATATATTATTCGTTAACATGAAAGGGATTATGTTTGCTTTGCACTTTGTAAACATTACAAATAAGGTTTTCCTTTATACCCATTCATGCACACAAACCCACTTTTCTCTTGCCATGAGAAAATCATTGATATATGAGTCATATTCATATTAACTTTTGAAAGCTGATGGGATGGTATTTGTTTGAATCTACAATAACCCCAGTCAACAGAACAGTTATAAGTAGGAGGTGAGTTGAGGAGAAGAAGAAACACTTGTGAAACAGACATGAAATGCTCAGGGCAAACATACAACATGTATGGCCATAATATGAGTCAATGAGTTGATAAATGTATGTTTATGTCATTTATTAATGTCATCATAACATCATATCCTCTTGTCCTTTCTAAGTGACTTGAATTGCACATCAAACATCATATCACCATTCTGTGTCATTGTTTGTTGTCAACATCTCACTGAAACCTCTGGTACAATGAGAACACACAGACACAGCAAGGCCAGATGATGATGATGACCTTGACGACGTCATGGCATGGTTAAGTTATAGCCTAGGTCAGAGAGTAAAGGTTACGGCTGTGTTCAGCAAGTCAACACTAGAACGTGGAAAGCAGGGACTTTCCACACAACGTGACAATGTTGGAGCTCACGTCCCAGGTGATAGGAAGTGAGCTCGGGACAAGGGAGTTTGGGATTGATCCATCGTCCTGTGTGGACATGGTGAAAAGTATACAGCGTTATGGCTCTACATTGAGCCACGCTTTTAAATCATGATGTAGTGTATGGTGATGTGACTGTCGAATAAGTGATTGTATATTTGATAATGTGACGTGGTTGTGTAGAAAATTATACGTAGGAAACTTATAACAGTCTCTGAATTAAGTAGTGAAGAGAAACCATCAGCAAGTCACATGCTGAGAGATGACCAGGGTGCTGACTGGAGCAGAAGAGAAGAATAAATCATCCCCTGTTGGACACAAGAAGTATTGCTACAAAAGTTTATCGATAGTAGCCCCATTCAGACAATCCCAGTTAGACCCTGTCAGTTGTCAACATCTCACTGAAACCTCTGGTACAATGAGAACACACATACACAGCAAGGCCAGATGATGATTAGCATGCATACAATTGTAGTACCCATTGACATTCATACTAGGATCTCACACAAGCTAGAAGAGGGGGCTTAGATCTTACTCTCAGGCTGTTGTCCTTCTTCCTCCCTTTTTTATCCTTCCTTCACTGTCCCTATTCATTTTAAACTCTCTCCTCACAACATTGAGTTTACCAGAATGTATATGGATATGGTTGTTTAAATTGACAGTGATGTGAGTGGTGCTTCTTGGTGAAAGCAGTATATTGAGAAAATGCAGCCAGATGGTAGGAGATTGAGACAGCTCAGGTCATCCCCCTGAGTATTGAGCAGTCGTCATCTTGTCCTGAAGACAGGTAGTGTACGAGAGGATCCATTCACCCATGGACCCAGTTGCCAGGTGTAAGCTTTACCTCATTGCCTCCAGGTTGTTACTTCCAACTGCTATACACAAATACACTCCAGTCAACTTCCAATTTCCAATTTCACTACATGATGAGGAAGAGATGCCACATCCCAACAGGCCATCCATACTTCTTTCAATCATGAACATTTTATGAACACCAATGTGAAAGTGTTCAATCTTATTTCCACATGAGAACATTATAGTTAGTCATATCACAAACATTTTACATTAACACAATTGGGAGAGATGGGGAGAAAACATGTGTTTTGTTCATGCATCATGTTTGATTTTTTATTGATCATTTATATGCATGTATCTTCCTCTTCTTCTGCATTCATCCGGAGTTTTTTTCGGATGTGATTGCATTGTGCCTGTTTACAGCAGAGCTGCGTTCTTGCGCAGTTAGACCGACACATCCGACTTCTGCGGGCATTTGTTGACCGGGCTAACCTTCCCGGGGGATATGCATGTATGACTATTATGAACCATGTTCATTCTTTGCACCAGCACTCCAACCCAATTTCAGCGTTTTAATAAACCTTGAAAACTTAGTTATTTTTCATTTTCTTTTACAGTTTCAATGAATTGTACCAAGTTTAATTGTGTGTAATTACAATTATAATTAACACAGGTTAACTTTAGTGGGAACCAGTAAGGATGGGTGACATCACATGGGGAATTCATGAACTTCTCCCATGGTAACTACCCAGGTTCCCCAGTTCTTCCAGAGAACCCTTTCATTATTCTATATATTGTCCTTCAAGACCTTACTGGAATCAAGGGGACTTTTGGGGGCGTTGAGCTAATTGGGTTCTTTTCTAACTTATCCGGGACATCCCTAGACCTGTCAAGTTCCTATAGTCAAAGTTCACTACCCAGACTATTACACACCATTTGTAATTAGTCCCATGTCTCTAGCTTAAAAAGACTACAGGGGATGCACTTAGTGCTACTGATTCTTACCATCATTTCTGCACCTTACAGACTATTGTTCGTTACTTCAACAGGACGGGGGATGCACTTAGTGCTACTGATTCTTACCATCATTTCCGCACCTTACAATCATTGTGTGTGTGTGTGGTGTGTGTATATATATATTATATATATATATATATATATATATATATATATATATATATATATATATATATATATATATATATATAAAATTGGTAGCAATTTCTTTCCCTTAGAAAACAGGCAGTTTTAATCTCCCTTGAACAGTATGTGTTACAACAGTGATGTGAGTGTGAAGGACACACTTTTCCGAAGTGCTAAAATCATACTGTCCTCTTTGTTCATAATCATATTACATGATAAACTGACACACAAATGTTAGTTAACATCTCGGCTTAGAATTGACCTACAGACTTTAATAAGGTACCGTTGGATTTGTTTTTTCAAGAAGTATCTAACTATGCAGGTTATGTAATAAAAAAGCAATTTATAAAATGCTACTAAAGTGGCTAGGCTAGTGAACAGGACATCTAGTTTGGTCTTCTGGAATAATCCAGACAAAGAATAAAAGGCCCAGTGCTGGACACATTAGAAAACCAATAATTGGAGATCACAAATAAAAGTCAGACAGGCCGTTGCCCATTTCTAAATTTATTTTAAATTATATAAAATACTTTGAACAATGAGTCAGAATGATTCAACAAAAGCAATAATTAATACAAATGATGGCATTACAGTCACAGTGATACTGAAACTGAAAGAAACGCCCATTCATTCCTTGCTGAAATTAAACGTGAGAAATAAAACACCCCACTCTCCACTTAGAACTGACCCTAGAAACTTGATGGGGGAATCTTTTGATTATATTTTCTTGATATATTCAAATTTGCAAGTCTCATTTTGTAACAAAATTATTATCAAAGTTAGATGCCTACATATTAACATTTTCATTTTGAATTCACCACCCTAACCTAAGGCCAAACCTTCTTCCTCTTTCGAGTCTTTGTTAACATTTATAAGTATAACATTGTGACTTCTCCGATTAAATATTATAAATGAAAGTGCATCTTTACAAATACGCCGACCTCACAATTGATAAACATGAGATAAGAGACAGCATATCGTGGAGAAACATACCACCATCGTGAGAGAAGAGTGAAGGAAACAGTTCTGACTCAAATATTGTCAAAATCGGAAGTCTTCTTGGATGAGGTCAGAGGTAGGCAGGTTTCCGGTTTGTGGGATGCTGGGATAGTTGTTTCAGCAAAATCTGGATTAGCTTGAAATTGAATAACGAAGACACAAACAATAGATTGCACGATTTATTGCCTGGCATATTTTGCTGCATCTCGTCAGGTACATACTGCAGAAATCACACAACTTACGTGAATTAACTAGATAAATCCTTCAAGTTGAAATATACACATATTCGCACAGTAATGTCACTTATCTACCACGGTAATTTTAAGCTGACTAACATGTCTTTCTGTTTGCACAATTCTGGCTTGCGTTGATAGATCATAATTGCTTCTGCAAATTTTAACAAGCGAGTATTTTGTGTGTTAAACAACACGCGAAAGGCAGTGTTTCTGTCCACAACATGGCCACTGTCGACGATGTGCCTACCAATTGAAGACGCCGGGAGCTTCCGGTGTGTCGGCCCCACGAGGCTAGCATCTCTTGTGTGTTGTATCTTGTTGACCCATTGAGGTATGTGTTCTAACACCCGTTTGTTAAGCTGTCTCTCAGTTCTACCAATGTAAACGGCCTGGCATCTACATGTGAATTGGTAAATACAACTGACAAAAGCCTGGGTCACTGACATTGAGTTGAGTGACCGGGCATGAGGAAGAATGGAGATGAGAGTGGGAGACAGTAAAGTGACTGACCTGGCTATGAGAAAACAGCCAGTCCTGAGAAATAAAATAATGGGAAGGGTGAGCGTGGACTCAGGGGATGGGGGAAGGACAGTTTAGTTTTGTGTGAAGTCAAGGGACTGCAGGGGAGTTGATGTGTAGATGCCGAACTGGTCGGTATGCTAAGGAGAAGCGGAGTTAGAGATCTCCGTGTTGTGTTGTTCTCCCAGTTGTGAAGACAGGTCTAAACCCAGAGTGGGTGGCATAGTTGAGCAGTGGCTCCAACCCAATGTGTGGGTGGTATTGTGGGAGATCCAGCCGTGGATAGTAGCTGGATTATCTGTCTTGTGGATTTGATAAGACGCAGGCCGTGAGAAGGCATTGATGTGTGCTGGTTAAATTGTGAGGAGGATATTATATTCTATGGATTACATTATTTCTGGATGTATAAACATGTTCCGTCTGTCCGTCTTATTTCTGTAATAAAGGATTATGTGCGCCAACGGAATCTTGTTTAATGACTGGTGAATATGCACTGCGGGGGTGAGTTATATTGCAAGGCAGTTAAATATCTCCATTGACACACCATGAGTATCGTTACCTAGACAACGACCAACACACGGCAATATCAAGCAAAGATCATCAAGAACATTGATATTATCATCAAGAATTACGTGTGACGTGCGACGTGTGTGCTGAATGTGTGGCGTATTTCCAAGCGTCACGAGTTGGGATAACTTCAATCATGAATTACTCCACAGTGTGAAATACATGATCAGGCATTCCAAGTAGTTTTTTTTTTTTTTTTTGGGTTTGGCTGTCATCCCAGACAAGCTGGTTCCCCGCTTTCCCCTGTTTTTGGCGTGGACCCTTAGTCCCACTGTGAGCTATTGCCCACAGTGGTCCACCGGGCCCACATTTAAAGTGAATGCTTATGTGAGGTTTTTTTTTTGTGTGATCACCCGGCCCCCGACCAGACCAGGCGCCTACTGTGGGGGGCAGCAAATGCGTCTGATCTTAGCCAAGGGACCAAGAATGATCATCCCGGCCTCCGATCAGACCAAGCGCACTACTGGAGGCCAGCAAATACACTTGATCTTAGCCAAAAGGCCGAGAAGCGATACTGACCGGCGTGGTTTCGCCCAGCTTTTTAGGCATTCCAAGTAGTGGTGCTTAGATGTATCCTAAATGCTAAACTAAGTATATTAAACTAACTAGTAAATTAAACTCACTATTAAACTAAGTACTACACATGTATTAACAAATTAGACAAGTCATGCAATTTTACATGAAAGACGCAGACAAATTAAAATAAATACGTTTTGCGTACAATTTGTCCGCCAAGTGTATCGTTCTCTCATTTAATCCATTTCACGCAGTCATTCACTCACCTTTCATTCAAATAGTATTTGGTTAAAATATATAATTAAAGTTGAGGTAAGTGTTATTGCCCTTAGAAAAAATGGACTAGGCGATATTTGCCCTTTAAGAAAATACGTACTTTTTTTACGATGAATCAAAAATAGGTTATAATTTAACCAGAGACAATTGTATAGGACGGTTCTTTAGCTTATGAATGGAACCGCCTGTAATATTAAAGTAGAATATGTACAAATTACAGGTTAACACATTTTATATACATCATTAATGCAAATATAATACATATTTAATACTAAAGTAATTAATTAATTAAATAACTAAATCCAACGATGATGTGCGCGTTGTCCTCCTGTTGTTAGCGTGTTATGCCATGAATGTTAAAGTTAGTATGGCTGTCTCTTGAGTGTTGTAGTCGATGTCGTTCTGTTTCGGCTGTTTGCAAAGTTTCGTAGCAACAGCAAGTATGGATTGTTCTCAATGTCCCGTATGAAATATTACAGTATTCAGAGTCAGTTCACTGGTTGATATTATTGGTTGAAACACAGTTACCGTTTCTTGCTGGGATCGTTCTAGAGCTTAGGCACTTGATAGTATAGTTCTTAAAGTATAGCTCTTAACGTATCATGTTCATGGGTGTCGTAATTAACCTAATCACTGAGAGTACTCTAGCAGGTGTAGAGTTACACTGTTATATGCAACCGACTAAAAGTATCACAGTTTCTAGTATGGCGAATGGTCGATGTGCTAAGAGTCATTCTACTGGCGCATTCGTTTGCCGTGATAATAGGTCAGCCATAATGTTATCGGTGCCCTTGATATGGCGGATTTCGAAGTCGAAATCTTGAAGTAGAAGACACCATCTTTGTAACCGGTGGTTTTTGGGCGACCCATGGTTAAGGACTAATAATGGCGAACTGTCTGTGAGGACCACAAAATGACTACCCAAGAGGAACTTAGATAATCTCAATATACAAAACAATAGGCTTAAAGCCTCCAATTCCACTGTGGCATAACGTGTCTCCGCCTTCTTTAGTTTGCGGCTCACGTAGAGAATCGGGTGTCTAACTCCATCCACTTCCTGCATTAAACATCCTCCTATTGCGATAGCGCTCGCATCTGTGGTCAAAATAAAGGGTAAATTTATGTTGGGTAATCGTAAGACTGGTGGATTAGAAAAAATATGTTTCAATCTACACATTGCATCATCTAAGCTGGTACTTTTACAAATTTTTGATGGATGATCTTTAGTTAACATATCAGAAAAGACTGAGGTGAGTTCTGCCCAATGTGGAATGAATTTAGAATAATAGTTAATAAGACCTAGTAAACTTCTAATCTGTTTCTTTGTGGTAGGCACTTCTAGATTAAGGATCTTGGAAACAATTTTATCATCTGTCAACAATTTGCCTTCAGAAATTCTATGACCAAGGAAGTCTATTTGTGTATAGCCTATTTCAACCTTGGAAGGTTTGATAGTAAGTCCAAAAAGAGAGATTTGGTTGAAGACTTGTTTCAGGGTAAGTAAGTGAGAAGTCATATCAGAAGAATGGACGCATATATCATCAATATAGGCTACTACATCTTTAATTCCGTGTAATAACAATCTTGTTAGTCTAACAAATGTGGCCGGTGCGTTCTTCAGGCCAAAAGGAAGATATAGCCATTCGTACAAACCGAGAGGTGTTGCGAATGCTGTTATATGTCTACAAGAAGGGTGTAGTGGAACTTGCCAATATCCTTTCGCTAAGTCGGTCTTGGAAAATAAGGATGATTGAGCCATATTTAAAATAAGATCTTCACAACTGTTCATTGGCTCTGCATCCGTTGTTGTTCTTGTATTTAATACTCTATAGTCGATGCACAAACGGATTGTCTGGTCCTTCTTTTTCACCAGGACAATCGGTGAAGAATATTGAGACATCGATTTTTGAATTATGCCATTCTTCTCTAAATCTAAAATTTCTTTATCTAAATTAGATCTGTAATGGAGAGGAATAGAATATGGTCTACATTTGACCGGTGTCAGATCTGTCAGCACAATTGAATGTGTTATTTTATCAGTGCGTCCAGGTTTGTTAGAAAAGATAGATTTATACTCGTCAAGGAGAGTCAAAATGTCTTGTCGCTGTTGTTGTGTCAAAGTGTCAGAGATATGTATGTCATTTATACTCCCGTCGTCAGTCATAATTGGTACAGGGATTTCAGTATTGTCCACGTCTGTCTGATTTATCACAGATGCTACTGTTTGTAAATTGTCTTCAATGTCATTGTCGTCGTCGTCGTCGAGATCAATCGTTGTCAATATGTCGTCAAATTTGTCGTTGTCGATATCACAGATTGTCGGTAATGTCCATATGTCTTCGTCGTTTTCGTCGTCGTAAGAGTGTGTCGTTAACGATGCTTCGTTTGTCGAGGTGTCATTCCGTTGGGAAATTGTCGTTTCGTCTCTGTCACCAGTTCGTTGCGTCTGTTCATTTGTCTCATTGTCCTGTCTAGCATAGTATGGTTTCAACATATTTACATGGAATATTTTCAACTTTCCATTTAAAGAGAATGCAGTAGGGTTATTCCCCTTGTTGACCAGTTTCTGACATATAACACAAGATGTACAAAAGGTTTTAATGTCTTGGTCAAACTTTGGCCAATAAAACTGGGTCAGGACAATAGCCCTGGTCATTTCGTATCCCATATGACCTCCAAAAGGGGAGTCATGGGCTATTTTTAGAACTTTGTCTCGATGTGCTTGTGGTAACACTACTTGCTGTATCGTGGTCTGTTTTGTTGTGTAAAATCTAGTTAAGATATTGTTCTGTAGCCTAAATGTCCACGATGCGTTCTTAGTTAATTTTGGTTTAAGTCCTACTAACTTAAAGTATGGTGCAAGTGTAGGATCTGTTTTCTGTTCATTTCCAAAATTGATGTTAGTTAGTTTGGCGCTATTATTTCTAATGATTCCTGCAGTTGGTCAGTGTTGGTTTTATGGGTTGTCTGTCGTGTTATTGCATTTGTGTGTTGTGTGTTTTGTTGCACATTTACAGGCTTGGTACTTGGTAGCTCGGTAGCATCCTCAATTCGAGGTTTTAATTCGGTCGTATCGCTCATAGATTCGACCGCCCCTGCATTGTACACCTCGGTGAATTCTTTCTGAATTACCTCAGTGGTTGTCTCCCTTGGTATTTTGGCAGATTGAGACAAGCATGAATGGTGTTTCTCTGTAGCATCGCTGTTTGTGTGGTGGATACCGTGTTTTTGCTCCCACTCTCTGATTTCCTTTTCAGAGCATGGATGTATGTTGGGTAAATTACCAAGTATAATATCAGCGACTGGATTTTCAAGGACAGCGCACAATACTTGTCCTGATATGAACGGTGTTCGAATTTCGACCAGAGCAAGGGGGTATTTTTCTATAGTACCTGAGAATGTGCGACAAGTCACATGTTTGTCTGTGTAGTCTTTAGTGTCTATTAATGTTTTCTTAACCCCACAGAGCGTTGCGCCGGAATCCCGAATTAATGTGCACTTTTTGTTATTAACAAACCCTGTAGAAAAAACTAGCTTGCCTGTAGATGACAAAGCAGCGTTAGCTGTTTCATTTGAAATAGGGATAGTGTGGCCACATAGTAATGTTGTGTCAAGTTGGAACTTTGTACAGGTGTTGCACTTACTGTCTGTAATGGTGTTAATAATGTGTACAGCGTTCACTATGATATAGAACATTTATTGTATTGCATTGGCGCAGTGGGTTAACAGCCCGCGCTATATTACATATCACAGATAGTAAACATCAACCACATAGTTATCATACAACAATCTAGCACACTATCTAGCCTATGTATATATATATATATATCTATGAATATCTATTGAGTCCCTCTCAGGCAGGCCTTGTTGCCTCTCTCAAGTCCGTCTGTCCTCTGCCGGTCTCCACGTGTCCCAATCCGACACGGGCGGTAACTCTGTCCGAGTTCCTCGTGGACCCCGCAATAGGCGGGCCACGTCAGTGTATACGGAACCATGGACTCGATGACCAGTCCTTTCGAGAAGGCTCTAGATTACTCGGGCCCTGAGCGACTCGCTTCTATCCCTTGGGCTGGAGTTGCAGCCCTCTAATAATATATCTAAAGGTGAGGCGGTGACAGTCTCGTCGCTTAGTAAGGAGTATCTGAGGGCTACGTCTAATCAAGAACATTATAGACAGTGTTGTCATTCTGAGATATTTGTGGGCTCTTCGCGGAGAGAGGGTGGACAGCGGAGTGTGTCCACCGTATAAACACTGAGTATTTCTCCGTGCGGGAACTGGCTACAGACAGTTCACGTCAAGTCCACTACAGGTGAATTGGAACCAACCATATCGCTAAAGCGAGTGGGGATGTCAGAGATTTAACGCAGCACAAAAGTATGCACGGCGAGACGGGCTGCACATTATCGCTGTCGGTGATAAAGACACGCCATACAGACTAACCGGGAGAGTCCATTACGGTGACAGGTAAATTTGATACCAGGCAGTAGTGCTGAAACTAGCAGACGCGGCAATGAAAGACCAGTGTTGAATCCAGAGTGGCGAGGGCAGCGTGTGTGTGTGTAGGACATCGCTGGCGGTGATAATGACAGGATTGGGAACCAAAGATATTTGACAAGTGTGTGTGGTGAGGGAATGCACCGTGTGGTCGCTTTTTGACTGGTCAAGATATGTCGACGCCGTTAAAAGATGAGACGGAGTTAAGAGACAGTGCAGATGGAAATTGTGAGTTTCCACGGACAATTCGGGTCAGCGCTGTTTACGAGAACATTGAACTCCTGGGAAGGGGAGAGTTAATGAATGTGTAGAATACACTGAGAAAATTGACATTTCTGAATCACCGGGAGGGGTGACAAAAGAGGGTGGAAAGAACCCTACCGCCAGAGTTGGGGCGGGTTAATGGTGTAAAGTGTATTTTCCACGGAGTTACCAGAGCAGCCGGGCGGGGCTGAGAGGTTGGGTGCAAAGTTTTTTTTGTATGACGGAAAAGTGTCCGGTCATTTTACAGACAGTCAGTGTGGATTATTGTGACAAAGAAGACTGAGGTACTGACTTGAGGTGTCCGGCAAGGTCAAGGCTGGGGACAGTGGAAAGTTACTGAGATGTTCCATAGTGGAACTGGATAAACAAGCTGTTTTTGTGTGAAACAAGACTTCATGCTCGTCTTTGTTAAAAGCTCTTTGTGTTCATTACCTTATAATCAGCAAACATTTTGTCAACGATTGATGACGTGGCATCTCCGCGAACATAGTTGCACACAGTAGCAAAAAAAAAAAAGATCTGACTGTACAAAATTAAAATGTTGAACATTTCCTGCCATCATTTTGGTCTTTTCTCTTGGTGAATCTACAACATATAGGATACAAATAGAACCATCTCAGCAACTAAGCTAAAAAGAACATTTTGGATTATTACTTTGGTGTTACCACGTACAGAGAAAGTAAATAACGTTAGGGACTGTGTCGAAGCAGAACATGTTGGATAATCACTATTATCTTCAGCTTAGTTGACAGTTGAAACTTGTGATTTAAACGTGAAATTCAGTGAGTCGTTTTGGAATCTGGTGTCGTAGACATTCCCAGCGGTTTGCGAATAACTATTGAAGCGAGAAAAAACTTTGGTGACTGAATAAAAAGAACTTGTGGCGACGGATTAATGGGCACATATTTGTCGGCCAACGATTTGGACATTCTGTTTGCTGCTCATTGTCTTATAAATATTGTTTTCGGTTGTTAAGCTATTACTTGTATGTGGTCCGGTGTTTGTCAGGTTTAGGGGATTTTTGGGGTGTTTCTCGAGAGTCGGGATATAGCACAAAAATTTATTTTCTTTCTGGTGCTTACGATATTTTTGTAAGGAAAACGTTAATGAGTTAACGTGTCGTGCAGTGGCATTGGAATAGTCTTAACCAATATCGACAGCCGAGTTGTCTGACGTCAGATTTGTGTATATGTGATGCTATAAATTGTTTTTGTTTCTCTTTCTTTTCATATTTGCATATGATATTTGCTGTGTTCGGATATATGGTATTATTGTGAACTTTTGTCGTGTCTACTATCTAGTGGTATCTGAGTCAGTTTATATTTTACGCGCACTGTGGGTGTCCCTACACAAGCTTGTGGTTATTACTGTGGTTTATTTCTGTGTGATCATCGTCTCCGTGTACTCAGCTTGTGAAGTCTAGCGTTGGATAGTCATCACTTAGTGTTATCATCCATTTGTTTGTATATGTATTTATATGTATGTTTAACAATATTTCCAGGGACTTCATGAACTTGTGGTCATAGGTATATAGATATAAGGGAGTATAGGTGATACTTCCCCCCTCACTACCTAGTGCTTATAGAGTGACTGGGTGAGTACAGAGTGATATTTTAGCACTACGAATTTACGTACACAGGGAGTGTTGGTGTATTTAGGGAAGTGACACAAAGACTAACAGCAGAGTCTTTACATTTATAGTTGGCTAACAGACAGCAACGTGTCCACAAGTACAAGATGCCTACTTTAATGGATTATATTGAAGCAGGTGAAAGAATAGGCCTGAAGGGTAAAGAGTTACAGGAGTATGCCGAAGCAAAAGAACAAAAACAGACGGAAAGAGAGGAGAGGCATAATGAACGCGAGGCAAAGCGTCTACAGGAAGAGAAAGAGACGCAAGTAAAACTAGCTGAAATGGAAAACAAGCGTCTACAGGAAGAGACACAAGTAAAACTAGCTGAAATGGAAAACAAACGTCTACAGGAAGTAAAGTTAGCTGAAATAGAAAACAAGCGTCTACAGGAAGAGACACAAGTAAAACTAGCTGAAATGGAAAACAAACGTCTACAGGAAGTAAAGTTAGCTGAAATGGAAATTGAGAAAGAGAAGATCAAGTGTCAGATGCAAACTGAAATCGAGTTAAGAAAACTAGAACTATCTTCGAAAGGTCAAAGTGAGGAAAGCAGAAGACCGTCGCAGTCGTCACAGAGATTAAAACTGCCATATTTTACAGACCGGGACCAACTTGAAAATTATTTGGCCAGGTTCGAGGCATCAGCCAAAGCGTTAGGTATTCCAGAGAAAGAGTACGCGATGCGACTTGGAGAGTTTCTTACGGGTAAGGCTCTAGATACAATGTTTAATTTACCTGTGGAAGAAAGAAACAACTACACTATTTTGCGTCAACGTCTCCTCACAAAGTTCCAACTCACTGAGCATGGATATAGAACAAAGTTTAGACAGTTAGTGCCAGAGACAAATCAAGATTTCACAGACTTTCACAGTAAAGAACACATTTAACAAATGGATGGAGCTCGCAGAAGTAGGGAAAGATTTTAATAAATTAGTAGATTTAGTGTTAAGAGACAAAGTATTAGCTTCATGTAATTACTAATTTAGTGGCTTTCTTTGAGGAACGTAAGCCAAAGGACATAGACACAATGTCACAGTTAGGGCAAAATTACATGACTGCACATCCAAACAGTTCTATTGGGAAACTAATGAGTGAGGAAATAGTCTGTGCAGCGTACACTAAACAGGACCAGAATCCAGTCATCAGACCAAGGGCGAAAAGTGTGGATTCAGCACAGAAAGGTGAGCAGCAAGAACTTCAAGATAATGGTTTTCGAGGAAACAATGTTGGTAGAGTAGGACGGTACCCATATAGAAGAGGGAACTTCCAGAGACGCCCAAATTATGCCAAATTATGCCGAATTGTGGGAGCTGGAGACACAAGGCAGCGGAGTGTGACGTGCAGCCAGCCAGTGAGCCAACAAGTAACGCAAGGAAGGAGATCATCTGTTTCAAATGTGGAAAGAAGGGGCATATCAGCCATCAATGTAGGATGAGAGAAACAGAGCATTCTAATGCAGCACAAGTGATTGAGACTATGAACAATGAAGATTGTAGTGGGTGCAAACCTCTTTTTGAAAAAGACAGTCAGCCAGTCCTAATATGTGGTCATACAGTGAAAGCAGGATCAGCAGTACATGAAGGAGGAAGTCTGAAGATGCATCATGGGTTTGTTAATGATAGGCCAGCGTTAACAATTAGGTATTCCGGATGTACGTCTGTCGGAGTGAGGAGAAGTTTAATAGATCCCTCGGATTATACAGGGAAAAAGATTAGATGCATAACATTCAACGGCACAGTAGAGTTCTACCCATTAGCCATAATAGCAGTAAAAACACCATATATCACTGGAAGAGTGACAGCGGGTGTTTTGGACTCACCAGTGGCTGATTTGATCATAGGAAATGTTATAGGAGTTAAAGATTGTACAGAAGAGGAAGTAGTTTATTGGGACCGAAAATATAGTGTAAGCAGTAATGAGGTAGTTACCACAAGAGAACCTAAATTAGAGAGTATAGCTGAGGTAGAAGAGGCACTTGAAGTAGACACAGGAACTCAGGACAAGGATAGTACAGCTGAGCAGATGAGAATGGATCCCAAATATAGTGCTAGTGACTCCCAGAGACAAGAAACTACTCTGAACAAATGTTCCCAAGGGTGTAGGAGAGTAGAACATAGGCAGTCAAAGAAAGGTAGATGGTGTTTCGAGAGGAAGAACAATGTTCTCACTCGCAGGTTTTCAGATAGTGGAACTGCACGTGGGCAAGGAGCAGTACCTTTAGCACATAGAGACCGATATACTAGAACAGCTCAGGATAGTGCATGTGCAGGGCACATAGGCATAAGGCGTATGCAGCAGAAAGCAAGGTGCCAGATATATGGGCCAAGATTGAATAAAGAGTTCAGACTAAACAGAGACTCAAGTATAACGGTGCAAGATGCAGATAGGAAAGTTGAGTCAGGTCAAAAGAGTGTTCGCGACATTACTGACCCAGGGCTAGGGATAGCAAACGGATGTTGTAATTGTAGAGGTACCATGGGTCATGGGTACATGAAAGGTAGACACAGCATCGACAGGAATCAGAGGTGGGTTAATGCAAGAACAGAACCACCGGATATAGGGTCGATACACAAATAGTATTGTGGGGTCGTGAAGTAGTAAGAGACCTGTGGGTACATAAGTATAATGCTTTTCTATGATGTATTATTATTATGTGATGTATTAGTTCATGCATTGGTACACAAGATAGAAAGTTGTTTGTATTTATGTGTGGGGAATATGGGAGTGTACTATGAGCATTTGGTGTATTATTTAGGGTGGTAGCTGGAGTAAGGTGCAGCCATACTTAGGGCTACCCAGGCTATATGTCTGGGTCACATGTTTAGTAAGTTTTAGTCTCCCAATATTTGAAAACGAAGTTTTCTTTTAAGAGGGGGGTGATGACATAAGCCTGGGTCATTGACATTGAGTTGAGTGACCGGGCATGAGGAAGAATGGAGATGAGAGTGGGAGACAGTAAAGTGACTGACCTGGCTATGAGAAAACAGCCAGTCCTGAGAAATAAAATAATGGGAAGGGTGAGCGTGGACCCAGGGGATGGGGGAAGGACAGTTTAGTTTTGTGTGAAGTCAAGGGACTTCAGGGGAGTTGATGTGTAGATGCCGAACTGGTCGGTATGCTAAGGAGAAGCGGAGTTAGAGATCTCCGTGTTGTGTTGTTCTCCCAGTTGTGAAGACAGGTCTAAACCCAGAGTGGGTGGCATAGTTGAGCAGTGGCTCCAACCCAATGTGTGGGTGGTATTGTGGGAGATCCAGCCGTGGATAGTAGCTGGATTATCTGTCTTGTGGATTTGATAAGACGCAGGCCGTGAGAAGGCATTGATGTGTGCTGGTTAAATTGTGAGGAGGATATTATATTCTATGGATTACATTATTTCTGGATGTATAAACATGTTCCGTCTGTCCGTCTTATTTCTGTAATAAAGGATTATGTGCGCCAACGGAATCTTGTTTAATGACTGGTGAATATGCACTGCGGGGGTGAGTTATATTGCAAGACAGTTAAATATCTCCATTGACACACCATGAGTATCGTTACCTAGACAACGACCATCACACGGCAATATCAAGCAAAGATCATCAAGAACATTGATATTATCATCAAGAATGACGTGTGACAACAATTGTTTGTGGCGTACAGAGGAACAGGCTCTTTGACTGCTTGTGTAGGAATCGGTACGGTTTTAAATCTAATGACTGGAGTTGCCGCACAGAATGTTCGGCCTACAGCTGTAGTAAGCCGGTCTTGTAGACGTTGCATTACGTCATCCCCTCGAAAGGTTAGCTGGATGAATACCTTGAGTTTAGGGACTGTAGTTACGTCTGCTTTGGGTTTGGGCTGTTGGCAGTGGCGCTTTATAAATCCTGTGGAGTACCTACCCATTCAGGTTTAAGACATTCTTCAGAGTTTCAAATTCCTCTGTCAGTGTGTCCTGGGTGCATATCTTTCTAGCACGGTCAAACAAGGTCCGTACTAAGCCCCGTTTGTACTGGACAGGTGTGAAGCTTTGAAAATTTAGGTATTGGCCAGTCCATGTTCCTTTGCGATACACCGATCTTTGAATTGTGCCGTCTGCTCTACGTCTCATTAGAATATCTAGGAACGGCAACGCTTCGTTGTGTTCGTGTTCCATAGATAGAGAGATGTTTTTATGCGTCTTGTTCATTGTGGCCTGAAACGATGTTGCTTGTAGCTCGTCTGTGGTGATAATTAGTATATCGTCCACATAACGACGGTAAAAGGCCAAGTTGTTGATGTCTGAGGATCTCTTTTCTTCTAAATGTGCCATGAAGATGTCCGCTAGAATAGGACCAAGAGGACTCCCCATGGCCACTCCGTCAATTTGGCGGTATGACTTAGTTAGAAAATTGAATTGTATGTTGGCGGTACAAAGTAGTAGTAGCTTCTCCAGAATAGGTGTTGGTATGCCTAATTTTAGTTGTTTGTCTTCAATGCGTTCCCTTATTATTTGCACTGTCTCCTCTAATGGAACGTTAGTGAATAGGGAGGCTATATCCATGGATGCCATGTGTTTGTTATTTATGTCCATAGTATCCAATAATTCCACCAGTTGGAATGTATCTCTGAGTATTTTAGGATCGAAGGACTGTCGTACTGGCTTTAACATTTCGGCCAGCCATCTCGCCATTCGGTGTTGTGCAGAGTTAACCATGGACAGGATAGGTCTTAGCGGGATGCCGGGCTTGTGAAGTTTGGGTAGACCGTACATCTGAGGAGTGTGCGAGCCACGTGGTGTGAGCGTTTTTGCAGTGGCCTCACTGATGAGTCCCGCATTCACAAGTGACTGGATCTCTTTCCTCATTATAGCATCCAGGTCCTCCGACTTGTTCACTTTTTGATCTATCCTGAATTTGGATTCATCTGACAATATTACATCCATTTTTCTCTGGTAGTCTGACATGTCCATCAGTACTGTACCGCTCCCTTTGTCAGGTTTCAGTATGACGAGGGTTTTGTTAGCCTTTAACGCTTTTAAGGCAGTAAGGTGTTCGTTGGTCAGCGGACATGTCTGTTTAGAGGGTGTTGTGCGATACTGGTGTTCTAAATCTACTAGTTTGGCCTTCAGCCACCCGACCGACTCAGCAGAGGTAGGTGATAACTTGGAGACTTGATCAAACAACATTTCAAACTGTGCTTGCGACTCAACACGATTGATGTGTTTAGGCTTTATGCAGAATTTTAATCCGTATGCAAGGGCCTCCGTTTCAATGTTGTTGAGTACGTACGACGATAAGTTCCTCACATACTTCTCTGGGTTGTCTAGTACTGACGTTGTTACCTTTTCAGTGCTCAGTGATTTGTTGAGGCGAGCATTCTCTGCGATTTTCACCTTGTACACTGTTTCTGTGCAGAATTTAGTGAACTTCAAGTAGCTTGAAATAACAATTTAATCTTCTCCAGTGGTCACAGGGTAGGGCTACGGGGAGGCGGTTAGTTAGTTGCATATCCTTCACAGGACTTCGCAGTCAATACCAGCATATTTTGCTGATGAGATCTCTTGGCAAGTTTACGTTTAGTAGTTTGCCATTGCTTTCTGAACCACCGGCACCCATATCATTTTGTAAAAAAAAAACAAAAAAACCCAACGCAAGACGGTTTGCTGCCATATCGGGCAGAGAGGAGGAAAATCATGGATGGCTCAAGCGGAGGACACAAGCAGAGAAGTGTGTTTGCATGAGAGCACTGGGAGAGGAGAGAAGTGGGTCAGAATGCTAGAGGAAAAGTCAAACATGTGCAGGGTCATAACATTGGATCGCGATGCAGGAACTGGCCGGCAGGTTGCACTTGAATGGGCGGTACAACAATTGATCTAAGACGATTCGCGCCCAAGTGTCATTCATTCGTCTACACCGATGGCTCTGTGCTAAGAGGTGAAAGAAATGTCTGAGGGTTTGTGGCGAAGGTTGGTAGGCGGTGTTTGATGCAGGAGAGCCTGGCATAGTTAGTTAGTTAGTCGCAGTTCCAACTTCACAGCAACGGGTCGTCCCCATTATGCTCCGTTCCTGTGCCAGTGAATATCACACAAAACGCTCCCCACTGCCCAATGTGAAAAGTGGAAAGGACAGGAGTCTCAACAAACAACAGCCCGCACAGATATACTGTGCATAATGCTGCCACCAGAATGCCAACACAATAGTCCCCCACGAAATACCCAGTTCAATTCTGATGGAATCGTAGTCCTTTTCCCATCTGGATGTTTCCTAGATGTTCACCCACACAGTCCACAAAATACAGTTCATCGTCGATGGCAGTGGCAGTCAACCAGAACCCAGCAGCCACGCATTTCTGCATAAGGCAAAAACCGGTTAACTCTGGGACATAGCCATCTGCCATCGCTCCGAACATGCAGTCACGTTCCAAAAAATCTTGGGCAGACTCAAAAGCATTTCACACGAAACTCACAGCTCACAGTGTCGCGCCACGCACTCACTCAGTAGCAGGGCGACGGAACCATCAAGCCTCCTTAGTCGCCTCTTACGACATGCGTGGTAGGCTGCAGTGTTGCTATTCTTTGCTTCCCTTATGGGCCCCGGCAACACACGGGCCGGCATATGTGATACCGCAACATCTTGTCTGAGAATGGAGGTGGAGGAAGTCACAGCGATGTTCCGCTGGTAGGAGGACAAATAGCACATGTATGTCGTGATTGTAACGGTCTCACAAAGTATGATTATACAGGTGAAGACAGACATGCTTCTGGCATAGTGGCAGGCTTCAATTTAGCAATCAATAATATACAGCATCTGTTGGATTGTTTCCCCAGGATATGCTGGCATGGTGGGAAACGATCAGGAAGACAGATTGGCTGGGTTGACACCGCTGGGTGTTTTATTGGTGCATGATAAAACAGACGCGGGCGGTGCCATTTGGGATCGTGTGTATTATGCAGGAAAACAGATAGGTAATCAATGTCTAGAGAGAATGGTGCTGCAGGGAATGATTAGAGGATCTGGTCGACACTCGGGACTCCGAAGAAAGGCTTGAAGGACACATGATCAGACTGAAACCAGTACCTATTGGTTGGAACTCTTCGTTAGCTGTTGAAGATGACGACTGAGCACGCATGAGAATTTAGCTGATTTGCTAATCTTTAGTTTTGTATATACGTGTGCCAAGATGCTGGCGTGGGGGTGTGATATTTGGGCAATACTGATGACAATCATAAGTTTAGAACGAGATTTCCGATCCAGTTTGGTGGGTAGGTTGTTGACATGTTAGGGCCTCTGGGGTGTTTTTGCTTCTGACTACGGTGTGCTTACGCATTTTTCTCACGTTGGGCTTGTAGTATATGGTTCCGTAGCCCAGATACTGAGTTAAGTTCGTGGAGCGACATTGTGAGTTGTGAATGTCATGTGGAATGCTTTCACATCTGACCGCGTTTGTTTGTATTGTGAACTGCATGTTCAGAAAAATGAAGTACGGCCGGTTGCTGGCCTGGCTGGTTTGCATTATGCAGTAATGTGTGTGCAACTGCTGGTTTTTCTAGTGACTTCCTCTTCCATCGACGATGAACTGTAATTTTAGTGGCAGACTGTTGTGCTAGCATTCTGGCACCAGCGTTTTGCATGTATGTCTGTACGTACTGTTGGTTTGTCGGGACAGCTGTCTGTTCCACTTTTCACATTGAACAGCGAGGAGCAATTGTTTATGATATTCACAGACACAGAAGCGGAGCATTATGGGGTGACCCTTTGCCGTAAAATTGTAACCGCGACTAACGACTAACATACAGAACATGGGCGATTACACAAGAATCTGGCAGATGCTGAGACATATGGCCTAAGACAAACTCACGGCATGTGCATGAGGCAGTCAAAGCGTGCCATATTAAATGCATCTAAGACAAACTCACGGCATGTGCATGAGACAGTCAAAGAGTGCCATATTAAATGCATCTTCAAAGCCAATTAACGCTATATATGTCTACGTGACTGAAAGGATAAGAGCGCTCGCTCTTAAACTTCCGGTAGTGATAGATGGCGGTGTAGTGGGTTCATTCCCAATACTTGCATCAACTGGACTTAAACGTTGACTTCTCGTTCAGAAGGCAATGGCAAACTACTGAACGTAAACACTGCCTAGAAAAACAACCTGGGGTGAATTGCACCGTTCTGTAAAGAACATCAGTGTTGCCATCTCCTATTGGTGAAAAAGCACCAAAATCGGACCCCCCCCCCCCCCCCCCCCCCAAAAAAAAAAAAAAAAAAACAGCACACCAAAAAGCACCAAAATGTTTTGGAAAAGCACCAAAAAAAAAAAAAAAGCACCAACGGTTTGTATTACAAATGTAACAAGGTAGCACAGTATAATTTATTATTATCATTTCATATTACAATGAAGTTTATTCTAGATCCGCCAATCCCAATCAGAACTACTCTCGTGCCAAAAAAAAAAGCACTAAATTGCAATAATATGTTTTTGGAAAGCACTAAAACATGCACTGGCGGTATTCATTCAAAATGTTATAAAGTAGAACATTATAATTTATTATTATCACTGAATATTAGAATGAAGTTTCCGGGAAGATTAACCGGTCAACAAATGCCCGCAGAAGTCGGATGTGTCGGCCTAACGGCGCAAGAACGCAGCTCTGCTGTAAACAGACACAACGCAATCAGTCCACACAAAAAAAAACAACTCCGGATGAACGCAGAAGAAGAAGAAGAAGAAGAAGAAGAAGAAGAAGAAGAAGAAGAAGAAGAAGAAGAAGAAGAAGAAGAAGAAGAAGAAGAAGAAGAAGAAGAAGAAGAAGAAGAAAAGAAGAAGAAGAAGAAGAAGAAGAAGAAGAAGAAGAAGAAGAAGAAGAAGAAGAAGAAGAAGAAGAAGAAGAAGAAGAAGAAGAAGAATGACGTTTACTCCAGATCTGCCAAATCCCAGTCAGACAACTCCTCTTCAGTTTCTGTAGCTATGTCCTACTGTGTTTGCTCCTTCGATGATGATGATGATGATGATGATGATGATGATGATTGAAAGAAACGTGTATACGCCTCCTGTGATCCAATTTTTCGTAGAATATCCTTAGGTAGTTTATAATCATGACAGCATTTGCCATATCTTTTCATTCCATATCTAATAGTCAAAACAGCTGTCAAACTCTTGATGCTCAGTCTGTTCCGCAATTTTGATTTTATAATTCCCATCTCACTGAAAATACGCTCCACGTGCGCATTAGAATGAGGTAACATGAGCTCAGTTAAAACTAAATCTGTAAGATCTTGGAAAGGATTTTCACCGGTGCATCCTTGTATGAGGCTATTTCTGTCCACAGTCCAAGTGTGTCAGAGGTCTGTGTCCACTACATATGATGAAGATTTCTCCACTGGAAATCGATGCGGGTAGCTGCATCTTCTACAAACATTTTTAGCAAGATCCAATATACAGGGCTTCATTGACTGTAGACATTCACTTCCACCAAGACATGACATGGACTGCAACACTCGAACGTTATTCGGCAAACGTAAACGCAGCTGTGTCAATAGCTCTATTAAAAACTTATGCACCTTCCACGAATTTCTTTCTCATCAGGAAACTTGTAGCCTGCTATTTCTTTCTCAAACTCATAACCTAAATTGGGATTAGGATCTCAATAATCTTGAATAGCATCACTTTCTGTCATTTTTTCCCCAGGAATAGCAATCTTTGAACTGATAGAATCAATGAGGTGGACAAGATCGCTGAGTAGTTTTGTTGGATCCTGTATGTCTGCTTCGAATTTCTTATTCACACTTTGAACTTCTCCGAGAATATGCTTGAGAAATATGAGAAACACATATTTTTTCATGTCGCTAAACATAGAATGTAGAAGTTCTGCTGTATAACAGCGCTCGTTGAGTCTTGCTATATCAAAATGAGCTCTGAGTTCGACCCACTGCTGCAATATTCTGACAATGGCAGATTTAATGGACATCCATCGTGTCTGGCTTAATTGAACAACCTTCAGCGGATGTTGTCCATCATTTATTGAAGCAAAAAGTTCACTGTACTTTGCTTGACGAAGACTTGAGTGAGAAAACCAGTTATAAGTTTCTCTAATCATGAACTCTATGTTCCTGTGTAGACAAGCAGCGGCAGCCTGTGACACTGCCAGCTGAAGGGAGCGACACACACACACCTAACTAGTACCAGATGAGGAACTTCGGATTTTAATTTTGTATACACTACATTGTTTACACCTGTCTTGACAGATGCATTGTCAGTGTCGAGTACAACTAGTCTTTGCAGATAGACTAGTCCATTCTTGATTAAACTATCTTTAAACGCATTGCATATTGCCTGCGCGTCGCAGTCACTCACTTCAACTAAATCGTATTAAAGGGAGTTAAATTACTTGAATATTGCGAGGTAATTCGGCTTTTTAGTGTTCCCAATACGATTTTTAAAGTAATTTTTACCAACCCCCCCCCCCCCCCCCCCCCCCCCCAAAAAGCACCAAAGAGCACCCAAAAAAAATAAAAAATTGTGAAGCACCAAATTAGCGCGGCCGCGCTAAATGCAACACTTTGGCACTAAATGACTTGAAAAAGCACTAAATGGCAACACTGAAGAACATGCAACATTTAATGTCGATACCGGCATGAAAACATTCGAATACTCCGTACAGGAGCTTTTCGACGACACATTTTGTCGCTGGTTCGAGCTGGCACCCTTCCATACCAGGCCATGGACCCATTTTGGACCCATTCTTTCACGCATTAAAATATCTCCCTGTCACCCGCTCCTATAGTTTCACCTCTCACCCCTACTCTGTTGCTTTCTCCAGGCAGTTTTCTCATGGCCTTGGTATACGTCACAGTGTGTGGTGTAGACCTTACTATGAAGTGCTGACGCCCTTACCAGTACGAGTCTCGGCCCACCTGCACGAACCCCGCTGCAGGGCCAAGAATTAATCTCACTGTTAGTCACTGAAACATGGTAGCGCAGTCGCTAGCATGCTTCCCTGTCGTCTGCGTGGTCATGGGTTCGTATTCGCATCCAAGCGGATTTTCAAACAACTGGACCTGGGCTCCCTGGTTGACCCAGCCTAAATTGAGCACCAGGAATTGTCTTGGGAAGTAAAGGCGACCGGTGTGATTAGACCACATCACACCTTGAGTGCCGACTGGTCGGTCAAATATGCCCAATACGTTTCGCTTGTAAAAAGAGTCCTTTACTTATTTTTACTTAACTGCATATCCTTTTACATGACGTTGCAGTCAACACAAGCATTTGTTGTTCAGTACCGAGGGATAATATATCGCCAAATATGACCCCCCCCCCCTTTCCCCCATTTAGACAGAAGGACAATATATCGCTATACTAGGGTAATCGTGTCATTTGTGTTTGTTTCGTGGCATCTTCCACAATTTCAATGCTCAGAGAACAGAAATTTACAGTATAAAACTTGTTCACTGGAAAATGCAAATATACTTATGTCTGCAAAACCATAGATAATAAATAGCATTTTAACACCGACCCTATGTTACCAATATCAAACTTGGACATTTCCCAAATCACATGCACTTGAGGAAAGCTGCCAGTTTAACTATCATAAACCAAAAAGAAAATGATGTTATCAGACAGACAGTGGGATCACCACCTTGAGCCTCATATATTGAAAGACAGAAGATCAAATGGTTTGGCCCTCTCATTATAATGCAACACCATCAACTCCAGGACATCTGATACGAAACCAAGAGAACGCCCGAGAAGAAAATGGATTGACAACATCAAAGACATTGTACAATCACACTGAATGACATTATTCAGTGCCACCCATCGGGCGCTGGAGTGCCAATTATTCCTCACCACGACACTTGACGGCAAACGTGAAAAATGATGATGATGATGATGATGATGATGATGATGATGATGATGATGAGATGATGATGAGATGATGATGATGATGATGATGTGATAATGATGATGATGATGATGATGATGATGATGATGATGATGATGATGATGATGATGATGATGATGATGATGTGATAATGATGATGATGATGATGATGATGATGATGATGATGATGATGATGATGATGATGATGATGATGATGATGATGATGGTGGTGGTGGTGGTGGTGGTGGTGGTGGTGAATAATTGTTAATTTAATTGTGTCCAAGCCTACTATTTGTTTTGCACTGAATCAGTTCATGACTGGCTGCCCCACAATCATACAGCTCATTGTTACGTGGCCACACCGTGAGGTCGACATATTCCGTTCGTAAAGCTTTCCTTGCCGGTGTCTGTGTCTTAGATGTAGTGAACGCAGTTCCACAATCCCGTCTTACCAGGTTCAAAGTCAGCCCAAGGCGATTTGGGAGCAGATCCTTTGTGTTAATTTTTCACAATGGAGTGAGCGTCGGCCGTTCAGAAAGCACTGTCAAACAACTGAACGTAAATTTGTCTAGAAAATTATATACAGCCAATAAATGCTGAGTTTGATTGCGACATACTGTAAAGAACACAGTGGCGTGCAGAGGTTCTTTGATGCCCAGGGCCAACCCCTTGATTGGATGCCCCTAAATTGTTCTTTCCCTAATTCATTCCCACCCCTCCCACTGAACTGTGCTGCCCCCTCTCCCATTCTCTAATTGGATGCCCCCCAACCCCGCTGGATGCCCGGGGCCGTCGCACCCCCTGCACCCCCCCCCCTTTGCACGCCACTGAAAGAACATACAACCAACTAACAAAGTCTCCCTTAGATTGCCAGCAACAGAAACAATGCTCCCTCGACGGAGCATGCAAAAGCGACGCATCTATAAGTAAACAAAGAAATTGACAGCTTTTTTACGTCTTCCGGCTTAATATGCAAGATGAAAAACATACTGACCAACATTAAGATATCAATTGAAACGAGAAAAAGAGTGTTGAGATGCTACATAGAACCTATACTTTTGTATGGATGTGAAGCGTGGACAATAAGCAGTCAAGCTGAAAAACAGCTAATGGCTGTGGAAATGTGATTTCTGAGAAAAATGCAAAGAATACCATGCACAGCCAGAAAAACCAATGAACAAGTCCTTCAAGAAACAAATGAAGATCGTAAACTGATTAGAGTCATTAGACGTAGACAGTCAAAATTTTTTGGGCATGTTATGAGAAGAAATTATCGAGGGAAGAGACGAAGGGGAAGACCTAGAAGCAACTACCTGGATGGCTTGGCCACGTGGCATGGTCGAGGCAGGAACATTGAGCTGATCCACGACTCTGGTGATCGAGTGAGATGGCAGAACATGACCGCCCCCGCTTACCGGCGTGGCACATGATGGATGGATGGATGGCTTAATATGCATGTGGTTCTGGCTTCACGTTTTGTTTTGTTTTCTTAACCAGTAGCAGTCGCGCTGGGGTTTTACGGTGTTGGTATGGGGGGGGGGGGCGGCCGGTCGTTCAGAAAGCAATGGCAAACTACTTAACGTAAAAACTTGCCAAGACAACAACAGCAGTAAAATGCTGGTGGTGACAGCGACGTCTTGTAAATAGGATATGCACAAAAAAAAGGTCGCTTAAGAGTCGACAGGGTCGACTTCATTGCACAGGGTTTTATACCATATGGCTCAGTCTCTTTTCGCAGCGAACTGCCGAAAACGTCGCACAAAGCACGAACTCCGTTGCTCCAGCGACGGCCCTCGGAAGTCTCCGAAAAATGCACTCATGAACCGAAGGGCGCGACCCGGAATCGAACCCGTAACCTTCGGAGCCTGAGTCAGTCGGCTTGACCACTTCGCCACGGAGACTCCCTCATAAAATGAGTACCATACCACGTCCAGGGAAGTAAAGATATGATATTACCGGTTGGTAAAAACCATGAAGCTAGCACAATATGCATATTAAGCAGCAAGTCGTAAAAGTAAAAGACGCTATATTCTGAGGGAGATACCGAGAAGAGGAGCCAAGTAAGAACAGTCAACCAACACAGAACGTGTGTTATCAGCCGCTATATGCTGAGGGAGATATTGAGAAGAGGAGCCAAGGAAGAACAGTCAACCAACACAGAACGTGTGTTATCAGCCGCTATATGCTGAGAGAGATACTGGGGAGGGGATCTGAACCCTTAGGGACTAATAGTTCGATGTGCAATTAGGATAATATTTTAACTAACTAACTAACTTACTAACTAACTAACTAACTAACTAACTAACTAACTAACTAACTAACTAACTAACTAACTAACTAACTAACTAACTAACTAACTGACTGACTAACTACCTAACTAACTAACTAACTACTAACTAACTAACTAACTAACTAACTAACTAACTAACTAACTAACTAACTAACTAACTAACTAACTAACTAACTAACTAACTAACTAACTAACTAACTAACTAACTAACTAACTAACTAACTAACTAACTAACTAACTAACTAACTAACTAACTAACTAACTAACTAACTAACTAACTAACTAACTAACTAACTAACTAACTAACTGACTAACTAACTAACTAACTAACTAACTAACTAACTAACTAACTAACTAACTAACTAACTAACTAACTAACTAACTAACTAACTAACTAACTAACTAACTAACTAACTAACTAACTAACTAACTAACTGACTAACTAACTAACTAACTAACTACCTAACTAACTAACTAACTAACTAACTAACTAACTAACTAACTAACTAACTAACTAACTAACTAACTAACTAACTAACTAACTAACTAACTAACTAACTAACTAACTAACTAACTAACTAACTAACTAACTAACTAACTAACTAACTAACTAACTAACTAACTAACTAACTAACTAACTAACTAACTAACTAACTAACTAACTAACTAACTAACTAACTAACTAACTAACTAACTAACTAACTAACTACTAACTAACTAACTAACTAACTAACTAACTAACTAACTAACTAACTAACTAACTAACTAACTAACTAACTAACTAACTAACTAACTAACTAACTAACTAACTAACTAACTAACTAACTAACTAACTAACTAACTAACTAACTAACTAACTAACTAACTAACTAACTAACTAACTAACTAACTAACTAACTAACTAACTAACTAACTAACTACTAACTAACTAACTAACTAACTAACTAACTAACTAACTAACTAACTACTAACTAACTAACTAACTAACTAACTAACTAACTAACTAACTAACTAACTAACTAACTAACTAACTAACTAACTAACTAACTAACTAACTAACTAACTAACTAACTAACTAACTAACTAACTAACTACTAACTAACTAACTAACTAACTAACTAACTAACTAACTAACTAACTAACTAACTAACTAACTAACTAACTAACTAACTAACTAACTAACTAACTAACTAACTAACTAACTAACTAACTAACTAACTAACTAACTAACTAACTAACTAACTAACTAACTAACTAACTAACTAACTAACTAACTAACTAACTAACTAACTAACTAACTAACTAACTAACTAACTAACTAACTAACTAACTAACTAACTAACTAACTAACTAACTAACTAACTAACTAACTAACTAACTAACTAACTACTAACTAACTAACTAACTAACTAACTAACTAACTAACTAACTAACTAACTAACTAACTAACTAACTAACTAACTAACTAACTAACTAACTAACTAACTAACTACTAACTAACTAACTAACTAACTAACTAACTAACTAACTAACTAACTAACTAACTAACTAACTAACTAACTAACTAACTAACTAACTAACTAACTAACTAACTAACTAACTAACTAACTAACTAACTAACTAACTAACTAACTAACTAACTAACTAACTAACTAACTAACTAACTAACTAACTAACTAACTAACTAACTAACTAACTAACTAACTAACTAACTAACTAACTAACTAACTAACTAACTAACTAACTAACTAACTAACTAACTAACTAACTAACTAACTAACTAACTAACTAACTAACTAACTAACTAACTAACTAACTAACTAACTAACTAACTAACTAACTAACTAACTAACTAACTAACTAACTAACTAACTAACTAACTAACTAACTAACTAACTAACTAACTAACTAACTACTAACTAACTAACTAACTAACTACTAACTAACTAACTAACTAACTAACTAACTAACTAACTAACTAACTAACTAACTAACTAACTAACTAACTAACTAACTAACTAACTAACTAACTAACTAACTAACTAACTAACTAACTAACTAACTAACTAACTAACTAACTAACTAACTAACTAACTAACTAACTAACTAACTAACTAACTAACTAACTAACTAACTAACTAACTAACTAACTAACTAACTAACTAACTAACTAACTAACTAACTAACTAACTAACTAACTAACTAACTAACTAACTAACTAACTAACTAACTAACTAACTAACTAACTAACTAACTAACTAACTAACTAACTAACTAACTAACTAACTAACTAACTAACTAACTAACTAACTAACTAACTAACTAACTAACTAACTAACTAACTAACTAACTAACTAACTAACTAACTAACTAACTAACTAACTAACTAACTAACTAACTAACTAACTAACTAACTAACTAACTAACTAACTAACTAACTAACTAACTAACTAACTAACTAACTAACTAACTAACTAACTAACTAACTAACTAACTAACTAACTAACTAACTAACTACTAACTAACTAACTAACTAACTAACTAACTAACTAACTAACTAACTAACTAACTAACTAACTAACTACTAACTAACTAACTAACTAACTAACTAACTAACTAACTAACTAACTAACTAACTAACTAACTAACTAACTAACTAACTAACTAACTAACTAACTAACTAACTAACTAACTAACTAACTAACTAACTAACTAACTAACTAACTAACTAACTAACTAACTAACTAACTAACTAACTAACTAACTAACTAACTAACTAACTAACTAACTAACTACTAACTACTAACTAACTAACTAACTAACTAACTAACTAACTAACTAACTAACTAACTAACTAACTAACTAACTAACTAACTAACTAACTAACTAACTAACTAACTAACTAACTAACTAACTAACTAACTACTAACTAACTAACTAACTAACTAACTAACTAACTAACTAACTAACTAACTAACTAACTAACTAACTAACTAACTAACTACTAACTAACTAACTAACTAACTAACTAACTAACTAACTAACTAACTAACTAACTAACTAACTAACTAACTAACTACTAACTAACTAACTAACTAACTAACTAACTAACTAACTAACTAACTAACTAACTAACTAACTAACTAACTAACTAACTAACTAACTAACTAACTAACTAACTAACTAACTAACTAACTAACTAACTAACTAACTAACTAACTAACTAACTAACTAACTAACTAACTAACTAACTAACTAACTAACTAACTAACTAACTAACTAACTAACTAACTAACTAACTAACTAACTAACTAACTAACTAACTAACTAACTAACTAACTAACTAACTAACTAACTAACTAACTAACTAACTAACTAACTAACTAACTAACTAACTAACTAACTAACTAACTAACTAACTAACTAACTAACTAACTAACTAACTAACTAACTAACTAACTAACTAACTAACTAACTAACTAACTAACTAACTAACTAACTAACTAACTAACTAACTAACTAACTAACTAACTAACTAACTAACTAACTAACTAACTAACTAACTAACTAACTAACTAACTAACTAACTAACTAACTAACTAACTAACTAACTAACTAACTAACTAACTAACTAGCTAACTAACTACTAACTAACTAACTACTAACTAACTTAACTAACTACTAACTAACTAACTAAACTAACTAACTTACTAACTAGCTAACTAACTAGCTAACTAACTAACTAGCTAACTAACTAACTAACTAACTAACTAACTAACTAACTAACTAACTAACTAACTAACTAACTAACTAACTAACTAACTAACTAACTAACTAACTAACTAACTAACTAACTAACTAACTAACTAACTAACTAACTAACTAACTAACTAACTAACTAACTAACTAACTAACTAACTAACTAACTAACTAACTAACTAACTAACTAACTAACTAACTAACTAACTAACTAACTAACTAACTAACTAACTAACTGACTGACTAACTAACTAACTAACTGACTGACTAACTAACTAACTAACTAACTAACTAACTAACTAACTAACTGACTAACTAACTAACTAACTAACTAACTGACTGACTAACCGACTGACCGACTGACTAACTAACTAACTAACTAACTAACTAACTAACTAACTAACTGACTGACTAACTAACTAACTAACTAACTAACTAACTGACCGACTGACCGACTGACCGACTGACTAACTAACTAACTAACTAACTAACTGACTGACTGACCGACTGACTGACTGACTAACTAACTAACTAACTAACTAACTAACTAACTAACTGACTAACTGACTGACTGACTGACTAACTAACTAACTAACTGACTAACCGACTGACTGACTGACTAACTAACTAACTGACTAACTAACTAACTAACTGACTGACCGACTGACTGACTGACTAACTAACTAACTAACTAACTAACTAACTGACTGACTGACTGACCGACTGACTGACTGACTAACTAATTAACTAACTAACTAACTGACTGACCGACCGACTGACTGACTGACTAACTAACTAACTAACTAACTAACTAACGAACTAACTGACTGACTGACTAACTGCTTGCTTGCTTGCTTGCTTGTGTTCGTTGGCTTGAGCTCCAACGCGAAGTCCTGTATGTCGGATGAAGGCATCCTATTGTCCAACATCAGTGTGATGTCATACAGGACTTGAGGTTTGCGTGAGTATCCGTTGTCCCATGTCTGGCTTATTGGTGTGCAGACTGGTGGTTCCTCGCCGTACAGGCAGACACTCTCCGACTTCGGAGGAATCGGCGATCCTATTGACTTTAGCCAGGACCCCGAAGGGACCTGTTGCCCAGGACGCTCGACGAGGACTCGTCAATAGGTCTTGGCCAGTATATAACCCGGCCCTGGTGCCTTGGAAACACCTCTGCGTCCCACTGACTAACTAACTAACTAACTAACAAACTGACTAACTAACTAACTAACAAACTAACTAACTGACTAACTGACTGTATAAATAAAGGTGATAAAATAAAGTTGATTTGATTTGATTTGATTTGATTTGACATGACATGACTGACTGACTGACTGACTGACTGACTGACTGACTGACTGACTGACTAACTAACTAACTAACTAATTGACTGACTGACTGACCGACCGACCGACCGACCGACCAACTAACTAACTAACTAATTAACTAACTAACTAACTAACTAACTAACTGACTAACAATCAAACTAACTAACTAACTAACTAACAATCAAACAAACTAACTAACCAACTAACAATCTAATTAGCTAACTAACTGACTGACTGACTGACTGACTGAAGGACTGATTGACTGACTAGCTAGCTAGTTAACTAACTAACTAACTAACTAACTAACTAACTAATTAACTAGCTAGCTAGCTAGCTAACTAACTATGTAACTAACTAACTAACTAACTAACTAGCTAGCTATCTAACTAACTAACTAACTAACTAACTATCTAACTAGCTAGCTAGCTAACTAACTAATTAACTAACTAACTAACTAACTAACTAACTAACTAACTAGCTAAGTAGCTAACTAACTAACTAACTAACTAACTAACCAACTAACTAACTAACTAACTAGCTAGCTAGCTAACTAACTAACTAACTAACTAGCTAAGTAACTAACTAACTAACTAACTAACCAACTAACTAGCTAACTGTGAGTAGCGTGAGAACTGGACCAGCAGGGCGCAGCAGGGGTTAGCAAGGTTCAAGGAAAGAACTAGAGAATCTTCGTGGCGAAGTAGTTACCTCGCCTGCCTCGTTCTCGGAATGTTGTGAGTTCGATTCCGTGCCACATCGTTCGGATAACGGGTATAATGTTCTCAGAGACTCTAGGGGGTCGTCGCTGGAGCAACGGAGTTCGTGCTTTGTGCGACGCTTTCAGCAGACCACCCTGTGGAAAGAAACCGAGCCGTATGGGATAAAACCCGGTGCAATGAAGTCGATCATCTTATTACACTATGATGTCAAGGTAAATCACGGGGTAAGGGTAGAATTTGTCAAGGAGACAGTTGACAAAAGGACATCCAAAACATAGTCCAGCGAAGTTTCATGGGAATGCATAGTTTAACTGATCAAGGATTAAGTGAATTCTCACGGATTTAACTTACTGTTCCGATAAATTGAGATGGGACAGACTGGTCGGGGGCAGTTAGATTTTGGCAAGTTTAGGGAAAACGTGACCCATGGTGAGAAGTGAGAGATCCACAGTTGAATGAAGACTGACCGTACACTCGGGGAGCGGACCAGTCCCTGTAGTTGGTTACTGTTGTCGGAATAATCTGGAGTCTGGTGCAACAGTTTATTCCACTCTAATGGAAGGACATGTACAAGGCAGTGTTATATTCCGATTTACTGCGAGAAAAAGTGTGTATATTGTTTATTGATTGTTCCTGGATGAGTGTAAATTACAGATCTGTTCTTGTTATTGCTGTTGTTGTAGATGTGATAACAGTAGTTGTGATAATGATGGCTGTTATTCTTCTTCTTCTTCTTCTTCTTCTTTCGTTCGCTTGAAATATGTCTATAACTGCAATGTTGTCGCGTGTATGAATTTAACTGTCCGTTTTAGTTCACACAGCGGTCCATAGAGTTTATCTTCCACTGTCGTTTCTCTAGGCCAGAAGGTTTGCCTAGATATGTTATATTTTGTGCAGTCGTAGAGTATGTGCTCTGCTATCTCCGCCAATCCACATGTGCACACGGCTGTTTCACCAATCTTGAAATTTGTACACATGTGGTTGAGTGATCTATTGTGTCCTGTTCTGAGGCGCAGAATAATGATTTGTTCTGGTCTGTCCATAATGTGCTTGCTTGCTTGCTTGTGTTCGTTGGCTTGAGCTCCAACGCGACGTCCTGTATGTCAGATGAAGGCATCCTGTTGTCCAACATCAGTGTGATGTCATACAGGACCTGAGGTTTGCGTGAGTATCCGTTGTCCCATGTCTGGCTTATTGGTGTGCAGACTGATGGTTCCTCGCCATACAGGCAGACACTCTCCGACTTTGGAGGAATCGGCGATCCTACTGACTTTAACCAGGACCCCGAAGGGACCTGTTGCCCAGGACGCGTCAATAGATCTTGGCCAGTATATAACCCGGCCCTGGTGCCTTGGAAACACCTCTGCGTCCCTGTCCATAATGTGATAGTCATCTTGAGCAGGTTTTGGTGGCTTTCTGACTGATTTGATCATTCTTTTATTTTGGTAGTATGTAACGGGCACATCAGGCTGTTCTTCTTTGGCTCCTTCCATAGCCAATTGATCAGCTCTGTCGTTTCCGGGTACTCCACAGTGGGATGGTATCCACTGTGTAGTGACCTTATGCTGACTGCTAAGTTCAGAAAGTAGTGTCCTTAGTACTGGCAATTTCCCAGATAGGGGGGACTCGAGTATTGATTTAGCATCTGTCAATAGCACCACAGGTTGTGTACCATTGCTGCTATTTAGTAATTTCTCTGTTGCTATCTTGATTGCCTCAATTTCAGCATCATAGTTATGGCAGTACTTTCCTGACGGTATTATGGCTGTGTCCCTAGTATTATTTGACTTAACGTACTCTGCGGCTCATCTGTGGAACAATCTTCCACAAGAAATCAAAGACATCACCATTCCCTATAATCGCAAATTATTAGAACACTATCTCAGTACGGATTATCTTCCCCCTTAATAATAATAATAATAATAATAATAATAATAATAATAATAATAATAATAATAATAAAACCCTAGTGTAACAGCCAGTCCCCTTTTGGTAGGCCAGTATATTCCACATAGCTAATAACAAGTGCCACACCAGTCATTACTATTACTGAGTCGTGTAGTATTGATTTTTCATTTTCCCATGCCTTTATAATGCATATCTTTTATATTGTTGCCGTTTTCAGTTAGCCTTGAATGATGTGTGAATGATATAATGTATGAAAGAGAGTGATAGAAGGGCAGAATGTTAGACGGGCCTGCGTGCCCAATTCTTAACCCTTTGAAAATAAAGTTTGTTGTTGTTGTTGTTGTTGTTGTTGTTGTGTTGTTGTTGTTGTTGTTGTTGGATATTCTATGTACACCCCGCTCCTCCATTTGGAACATCATTTTGTGCAGACCCATCTGTGTAGACTCGGATCCAAAGGTCCTGTGGGTATTCTTCATCAAGGAAGCTGAGAGTGGCTGTTCTGCGCTGCACACTGTTCTGTTCTTCCTTGTCAAATATTCCTCTCACTTTTGCCTGAATTTGTAATGATAGTCTATGTTCATCTGTCCATGGAGTTCGCTCTGGAATAGTTGTTAGAGGGATACCAATTGTGGGCAGATCGGTGGTTTCTCTGCAGAGTCGTTTGGCCTGGTGGATAAAACTACTTCTTTTCAACCGCCCCATAGCTAGGTTTTCAAATCTGTTTTTCATAGGGTGGCCTGACAAGCTGTGGAACTTTTCTGCTTGTATTATCGGTTTCGTATCTCTGCGCTCTATCAGTGCTTGTGTCCTCCCCATCTTCTCCATTTCCACTATAGGGGTTGAGCTCAGCCCTCTTGTGGTGACTCTAAGTGCTTGATTTTGCACCTTTTCTAGCTCTTGTAGTGTCGTTTTTGATGCCGAACACCACGCAGTTGACCCGTATTCCAGGTGTTGTCGTATGCTCTGTTGATAAACTTTGTTAAGTATTTTCCCACTGGCTCCCCGTGTGGTTCCACTGAGCTTTCTCACGGATGGCTATTTTCCTTCTGGCTTTTGCTACTGCTTTGTTGATGTGCTTTCTCCATATCAGCCTGCCATCAAATGTTACTCCAAGGTATGTTGGTTCTTTATCTTCTCTTAGGGGTGTTCCATTTATCTGGATGATCCCTGCCTTTTGTTTTGGAGAGAGGGTAAATAGAGTGGTGCTGCACTTGTCAGTGTTTATGCTGACACACAATCTATTTGCCCATGCAACAAATGTATCTACAGCTCTTTGTAGCAATCTGGTGGCTACTGATGCATGTTCATTTGTGCTCCATAGAACCAGGTCATCGGCGTACATTGCCGCTTTACTTCCATGCGGTAGATTAGCAACAAGATTATTGGTGAAGATTAGAAAAAGTGTGGGGGACAAGACTCCGCCCTTGGGAACACCGTGACGCAGTAGTACTTTCTTGCTCTTGAGTCCGTCTATCTGTACTCGGGCTCTTCTGTTGTGCAAGTATGCTTTCACCCATTTGAAAATTCTTCCATTGACTTTGCAGTTTCTCAGTTTCTTCATCAGGCCCTCTTTCCAGACTTTGTCAAAGGCTTTCTTCAGGTCTATCCATGCCGCAAGCACCAGCTTCTTCTCTTGGAATGCATCCTAAATGTCTTGAGAAAGGTAGATTGTCTGATCTTCCGTAGAGTAGCACTGCCTAAAGCCAGCCTGCTGTAGTACAAGGATGTTTTTACTTTTAATGTACCACTGCAGTCTGTGATTGATGATGCGCTCCAGCGTTTTGCAGAGACAGCTGTTGAGGCTAATTGGTCTGTAGCTAGAGGCAATGGAACTATCTTTCCCTGATTTTAGGAGGGGTATCATGATTGCTTCTCTCCAGGCTTGTGGAACACTGCCTAAGGTCCAGCTGTTATTGAAGATCTGCAACAGCTTTGCTTTGGCCTCTGTTCCTAGGTTCCTGATAATTTCATTGGAGACACCATCAGCTCCCTGGAGACTTGCTCATTTTCAGTTTTGATATGGCTAGCTCCAGTTTGCTGATTGTGATGGGTGCTTCCAGAACCTCATGTACTATTTCCTTATGTCTTGTATGTTGCCGTTTCTCTCGAATCTCTTGTTGTTTCTCTGGACTAATTTTGATATTATCTTGTGCGAATGAGTCCGCAAAATGGTCAGCTGCCTGCTTTTCTTCTTAATATGTTTACATCTTTATGTGATCGGAGAACTTAGTGACAACTGGCAAGATCGAAGGGAACAGACCAAGAGGAAGACTGAGAGGAAAATACCTGGATGGCTTGGCCACATGGCATGGACGAGACAGAAACGCTGAGCAGATCTACGACCCTGGTGATCAAGTGAAATTTTTGAGTTTCTTCCTGTGCCTTCATCGTTAAGTTGTTTTATTAGCTTCCACAATTTCCTTGTGTCTCTTTCAAAGTTCAGAGACATTGTTTTCTTCTGCCAGCTTTTCCGTCTAGCCTGCAGCTTGGCCCTTTGAAATTTGGCTTTTCAGTGCTGGAATTTATTGTGGTGCTCTTGGCTGGGTGTGGTCTCTGCTTGCTTTCTACACACTTCCACATCATTATGCAACTGTTCCAGTTCACTACTCCAGTAGGGTTTATATTGTTTACGGGCTCCCCTTGGTACTGTTTCTCGCGCTGCCTGCAGTATGCATTTCCCAAACTCTTCAACTACTTTATTTATGTCTTTCTCAGTATTCAGGTTTCTAACCAGTATGCTGGTACGATGCTTGTACATTTCCAAGTCTGCTTTCTTGTAGTTCCACCTTGAGAGGGTGCTGATTTCACTTACAAGCTCATTTTCTACAGTTAGAAAGACTGGCCATTGGTCACTGCCACCAAGTTGTTTCCCAACAATTCGTGTAATGTTCCACTCCAGGTCTGGTGAATGAAAAGCCAGGTCAGGTGTAGTTGTAGTGTGCCATGATCTCGAGTAGAAAGTATGTGGGTCGGACGGCTTGTTAATCAAGATGAATCTATTCTCATCCTGCCAGTCTTCCAGTCTCTCTCCTCTCTGGTCCATGTGATCATAGCTCCAGCTCTGCGAGTGGCTGTTGAAATCGCCACACACAATCATTTTTTTCTTTTAATGGTAGTGTGTCCAGTGCCTCCAGAACAAATTTCGGTTCACTTTTGATGAACCATATAGAGACATTATAGAACAAGAAATGAAATTCTCTATCATAAAGAATGCTGGGGAAAGGAGAAATGGACCTAGAATTGATAATAACACCACACAGTCATGCAGTGTTAAACGGATCGCGACTGTGAGTGGAAAGTAAAACTGCCCAGGCCTGACACAAGCAATCTGGGGCTATAAACATGCCAAGTCCAGCCATTCACAAGACTCAGAGAGTGTGAACCAGACTTTGTAAAACTGATCCAAAACTTGACTGGAGGCTAGTAATTACCCGTGGAAAGGTAGAGAGGTGGTGTTAGAAGGATAATAAACCATTCGGACTGGATCCAGAGATTAGGTGTTGGGTGTCTGACAGAGGCAATTAACTGTGAAGTGTCAGACTGGCCACACAGAGTAAATGTTGGCTATTGAAAACCGAATCAGGAATGCCAGGGGGAGATAAGTCAGTCTGCATGGGAAAAGAGGCGTGAACTGGCCCAATACACGAATAGAATTAATTACCTGTAGGAGGTCAGCATGTTTCTGTCATACCAGACAGAAAGGTGCCAAGGAGATAATACTGTCTGCTGGACTCAGCATAAAATAGGCTGTTAGCTCTGGTCATGTTAGAAAATGTTTGACTTCAGAACAGGTGAGGCAGCCAGCTCAATGTTTGTAGTCATATGAATGATTCTGATGTTGCTAGATTTCACTAGGAAAGTTATTTCTTAGTAACTATCTAAGTCTTTTAGATGTATGTGCTAGATTTCACTAGGAAAGTTATTTCTTAGTAACTATCTAAATCTTTTAGATGTATGTACTGATTTCCAGTCTATATCTGAGCTATGTTATCGCAACTATCATTGTCGTAGGTTACTGGAGTGTGCACTATTATTCTTCAGTTCTGTGTACAATATCATATTGCTATAAGGGTTGTTCTTACTATACAAGTTGTTCTTACTATACCTTTTGTGAGGCAGACTTTTGACTTTCATTTATCATGTTAGATGTCTGTTACTCCATGGACATTTAGTAGTTTCTCAGTCGTTGTAGATAATCATGTTACTACAACTTATTTTGCATTTTCATACTATGAATGTAGGAATACTTTCATATGCCTAATGTTTAAGTATATGTTAGATGTATGTATTTGTAACTTCATATGAATATACGATGCTAGGACTATGCTTCGTACATATTCTTTTGTGTATATACGTCTCATTTCGTATACATACAAACTAACTAGTGCATTATGCTATTATGTTAAAGTATCATAATATGTATATGTTTAATTAATATGTTTATGTGTATTGGATGTTTGATATATTGAGTTGTCATGTGCAAACCTACCAATATGAAGTGTTATGTTATGGTGCGCGCATTGGCACCTTGCCTATTGGTCACATTTGTAGCAGAGGTGTAATGGTACAGACATTACCCACAACTGTAATATGGTATATGGTGCTAAACCTTTTCATCGTATGGTGGACGGTAATTCACGGAAGTCTGGCACAGATACTGGTCACGGCTGGTAAGCCCGGATGATCAGGCATTATTATAATACCATTACCGACCCTGTGAGCTGCTAAACCAACTTTGGACGGGGCGGCTGTACGACACAGAATTTCTGTATTAGCTACATGGACATGGGGCGGCAGAAATGTAATCATTACAGGCGTGTGAGACAATTGAAAAGCCCGTCCCCGACTAAGACAGTAGGAGAAAAAATGTTTGACTTCAAAACAGCTCTCACAAGGAGCACCTATGTTATAGATCTCAAGAACGAGTGACGACTAGGTAGAGCCAGGACTGACAGGCGTCAGAATACCGGCAAGCTGTTTTTTGTTTCTACTGGAGAGAGGGGATCTGGACCACAGATCCAGACAGTTCAAGTAACATAAGTTATGTAATGTTCTCATCACAATATGTTATATGATTTCATCATCATCATCAGATGTCTATTATTATGATTAGTAAATAAATGTTGTAGTATTGTAACTCATAGTTCTGTCATTATATTTTTTTCCAATTGTGCATACGTGTTATGTGTGTACATTGGTGGGGGTTCACTTAAACACCAAGGAAGGGAGCAGTCAGGGAGAAAAACCTGTACTGGGATAGTTGTCAAGTACACTTCAATTTAGACGTAAAAATCTATCATAGCTAACCTTCTCTTTCCTATTCCTTGGCGAATATTCAGCACAGCTCATTTCAATTTTGTAACGAGCAACTTGGAGCTGTACGTTGGATATTCAGAGCTTAATCTGTAGTTCAGTCATATAGGTTTTGTCCCTAGTCAGTTTCTGACTATTTGGGGTTGCTCGCCAGTGAATAATACTTTCATCTAGGCACAGGGCACCCCAACTTCTGACAGTCTGTATTGCCTGTCATAAGTTTAAGTGTCTGTTACTCAGCCCCTTCCATGTAGACTTCGATTTGGGAAGCAGTGATATCATTTTTTACAAGGGTCAGTATCCCACCTCTTCGTCTGTCCTTTCGGCCAGATAGGTAACATTGGTAGCCTTTGATTTTGTAAGCTATATTTTCGTTGAGGTGAGTATTTTGCAAGCAACATACGCTTACTTTTTCTTGGTCCAAGATTCTTCTTCTTTCGTTCGCTTGAAATATGTCTATATCTGCAATGTCGTCTCTTGCATGAATTGAACTGTCTTTTTCAGTTCACACAGCGGTCCATAGAGTTTATCTTCCACTGTCGTCTCTCTAGGCCAGAAGGTTTGCCTAGATATGTTATGTTTTGGGCAGTCTTGGAGTATGTGCTCTGCTGTCTGCAACGTCAATCCACATGTGCACATGGCTGTTTCACCAATCTTGAATCTTGTATACATGTGGTTGCGTAATCTATTGTGTCCTGTTCTGAGAAGCAGAATAATGACTTGTTCTGGTCTGCCCATAACATGGTAGTCGTCTTGAGCAGGTTTTGGTGGCTTTCTGACTGATTTGATCATTCTTTTCTTTTGGTGGTAACGGGCACATCAGGCTGTTCTTCTTTTGCTCCTTCCTTAGCCAATCGATCAGTTCTGTCGTTTCCGGGTACTCCACAGTGGGATGGTATCCACTGTATGGTGACCTTATGCTGGCTAAGTTCAGAAAGTAGTGTCCTTAATACTGGCAATTTCAAAGACATCATTTCGTTTTCGTTGAGGTGAGTTTACAATGTTCAAAGTAATTTATTTGTTGTAGTAGTCTTGATATATTTCTGAAATTTATTCTGAGTTTACTACTTGTTTTACGAATATTTTATTTTCACACACAGCAGGAAGTATGTTTTGTTTCATTTCCGTTTTAAAGTGTTGTACAGTTTTAACTGTTCGAATTTTATTTAAAAAATGAGTGTCAATAATAAACATAAGATTGAAGATGAATGCCGTGTTTTTAATTATGAATTGACAACTAAGTACTGTTTTATAAAAGTTGATAGCAAATCAGTTTGCTTGCTGTGTCGTGAGTCAGTGGCTGTCTTCAAGGAGTACAATTTAAAAAGACATTATCAAACAAAATATTCCGATTTCGGATACAATTTAACAAACGGAGGGAGGGAAATGAAATGCCTTAAGTTGGTGAAAATATTAGAGAAACAGCAAACCTTTTTCACTAAACAGTCTTGAATTCAAGATGCTGCAACTGAACCTAGTCTTGTGCTGTCACACAGAATTGTAAAACAGAGCAAGCCATTTTCTGATGGCGAGTTCATCAAAGAATGTTTGCTAGATGCAGCAAACATTATGTTTCCAGACCCAAAAAAAAAAAAAAAAAAAGATCTGACAATATTACTTTATCCAAGAGAACTGTGGTCAGACGTGTTGATAAGATAATTTTATTTAAAATTTTAAGTAACAATGTTATGCATAAACTTCAAGATGCAAGTAAACAATTTTTGTGGTAGTCTCTTGCATTGGATGAGAGTACCGATGTACATGATACTGCCCAATTATTGATATTTATACGTGGAATAAACACTTCTTTCAAACTTACTGAAGAGTTATTGAGTGTTGAGTCACTCAAAGACACAACCACATGCCATGATATATTCAATGCTTTTACTAACTGTATTGAAAGAACAGGGTTAGTTCGGAACAAGATGGCAAGTGTTACAACTGACGGAGCTCGTTCTTTGACTGGAAAAAATGTAGGTCTGGTAAAGTTGATAAGTGATAAGATTAAAGCAGAATATCCAGACCACACATTATTACCACTTCACTTGTGATTCATCAAGAAAGTCTGTGAAAAACTGTTTTGAATATCAAGCATGTTATTGACCCAGTTGTCAGTGTCATCAACCTCATCAGATCAAGAGGACTTAATCACATACATTCAAGGCATTACTAGACGATTTGGGAACTGAACAATCCGATGTCCTGTACCACACCAGTGTTCGATGGCTGAGTCTCGGCAAGGTGTTGAGGCGAGTGTGGGAACTCAGAGAAGAAATAGTGATGTTCCTAGAGATGAAGGGCATTGAATCTGACTTTAATACTAATATTGTCAATAAAGAGTGGAAGTAAGACTTTATGTTTGCCATTGAAATTATGGAAAAGTTAAATGAACCAAATTGACAAACTTCAGGGCAATGGTGTGTTCGCACATGAATTGTATGTACATGTAAAATCATTTCAGGCAAAACTCTCACTGTACTCCAGACAAGCAAGTGAAAAAGATTTTGTCACTTCCCTTTGCTGAAACAAGAAACCATTTCTGGTGAAATGACTGAAAAGTACAATGCCCAATTAGATGCACTGATTGAAGAATTTGGATGGAGATTCCAAGATTTCAAGAAATTAGAGCTATAGTTCAATATTCTCAGTTCCCCTCTCAGTGCAGAAGCTGATACAGCCACAGGGGATATACAGTTGGAGCTGCTTGATTTACAAGCAGATCATGACCTGAAAGAGAAATTCAAGTCAGATGGTTTGCTGGATTTCTATGGATCTTTATCACAAGAATCATTTCCCAACTTGAAAAACTTTGCAGCAAAACTTGTATCATTGTTTGGATCAACATACATTTGCGAACAAGTATTCTCTTCCTTGAAGATCAACAAATCTAAGACTAGGTCTTTATTGTCGGACTGCAACTTGCATGCTGTTATGCGAATTTCAACAAGTAAACTTTCTCCAGATTTCCAGAATATTGTCAAAAAGTGCAAGCAGTTACATACATCTCATTAGAAATCAACAATTATAGTGACAATGTAGTCGGTTTGTGTCTAAATTAAAGCCATTGATAGATAATAAAGAATATTTGTTATAATAACAAGTTGTAAAATCTTGTTAACAAATTAGTAAAAGTTTTTGTCCATATTGTCAAATATAATGTTGTGAGATGTAGATTTTAATTTAAAAGAATGTTTTGTTAAGTTTACCTAGGGGATGTAATTGATTTTCTCTATTCTTTTAGCCACTTGAGGTGATCATGGAATTCTACCATAAACACAAGAAGGAAAATACTTCACTCCTGTTGCTAGCTGTAATTATGTGTAATACTCCAGTCCCACTTATCACCCTCTAAAGTTTATCTAGTGCTAGAAGACATTGATTGTTCACAACATATAAACAACCACTGCTGAACACCACATTTACTTGATGTAACATCAACAAATTTTGGACAAGCAGTTCAAGTATTAAATCAAGATCTGCAGTTACATACATGAAAGTGTAATAGTCTCATTGAATTTCATAGGCATGTGAATGATGTGCATTGTCAAAACACATTTACCCCCTTTTTCCCAGGAAAAAAAACACAATGTTATTACAAACAACACAACAACCACAAATTGGTTCTGCTAACTTGACTTATTTTACCTAGATAAAAGCACAGCATTGGTCTAAGTGCAGAAAACCCAACATATAAAACAGTTGTTTCAGACACCCTTTACAATTCTCATATTTAAAAATAATGAGATTGGTGTCAAAATACTCAACTTTACCATAACCACCATTTGGTTATACCTCATTACCAAATAAAACAATATTTACCTTATACATCCATGGCATAGAAAAAAAAAACACATATAAAAAGCAGTTGGTACTAATAATTAAACTAATTAATTATAGTATTCCTTTAAGCATTGCGCGTGGGTATTCTTCTCCAGAGCAAAGCAGTTAATATCCATACTTATCCGGGACAGAAATAAAATACTCACAGGCAGGATCTAATGTCCACTGAAGTTGGATGCTGATTAATTATAACCCATATTAGGAAATAAATTCACCACATATCCCCTCCATTGGGGCTGAATTCACGAATCTTCTGGTGCAAATGGCTCGGTGCCTTTGTGAAGATTTGGGGCCTCAGGTTGGTCATACTTCAGGAGTTCCACTTAAGCTCTGCAGAAGGTAATTCCTTTTATCATCAGGTCTGATGAAAAGTCGACGTCCATTCAGCTTTTCGGCTTTACTACCCGAATCCCAAATTGGCTCACACAGAGGTTTCACCCACCTAGTCACCAGTCTATAACCTATTCCACAGTTGATGGCATGTTGGCTGACATGGGACCAGCACCGAGTTCTGATTCAGTATTTCCTTTCAGTGTAGACATACAATGCTGCTTGTCATTTATTTGGTTCATCTGGAAATATTTCCAGGATTTGTCTGCTGAATGGAACTGAAGAATATTACTTTCAACACATAACCAGGGTTGCAAGCAATCAGATGTTTCATTTGGTTGCAGGCGTAAAGGCATTTACTCCGCTAGCTGCTTTCATGTGGTCTTATTAATGGTGTTCAGGTTTTGGATCCTTGAGGTAATCTGGTGTAGTTATGTTTCAGAGGATCTTAGTTGGTACCTTGGTTGTATTGGCTTATGTTGTTTCAGTGTCTTCTCCCATTTGGTTGAGTTGGTGTTCATATCAAGAACTCGGTGTGGAGTGTCTGGTACCTTATGTTTGACTTTTGCTGCTGTGAGACTTTCTTTCGAAGCCCTATCCATTGTTGGATAGCAACTTGGTAATCCAACCGACAGTTGAAGGGTTCTAACTGTTGCTAGTTTTAGTAACTGGTAGGATTTGCCTATAGTTTCACTGATGATGCTGAGTGCTGAGGCTTCCGGTGGTACTTCTCAGAAGTAAAGCAGACGATATACTATTGTCAGATACTCTGTTGATCTTCATCTTTGTTGATTATTAGATCCTGAAGTCCATCCTGGATATCCCTACTGAAGTAGGACTTCATCAGCAACGTTGTCAGTTGTCTTCGAATTGGCCTTTTGCTGGCTTTTGCGGCTAATGAGTGCAGCAGTACACATTAAGGTATTGGTCCAGTCTAGGTTTAGGACACGTTGCCATTTTCACTTTCTCTTGGCTATTTACCCAGTTTCCAGTTGATAGTGAGGCAATGCAGTCCCACCATATCCAACCACCGCTTGCTTCTTTTCTATAGAAAAGGATGACAAAGAATACAACCGAGCATTAACCTACTGTGATGTGTTAATATTTCACAACACATTTACAAACAAAAAAGGGGAAAGAGATAGGAGTGGGTTTCCAAGTTCCATGTCCCTCGTCGCTTGTTGTAGAGCCATTCTGACTCTAAATGTGAGTGAGGTATCTTTTCACTCTGTGGTTTGTTCCGAGATTGTTAATGGGAACTATTTGATGAGCAAAGCCATTCTGTCCCCAGGGGCAACATTAAAATGTAGATTCCCACAGTAAAGAGTAACAATCAGGACCAGAGTAACATTCTCAGAACAGAGAAAACCCAACATGTACATTTTATCACATATGAATTAACCTGAGAATCATACATGATAATTGCTAAATGTTTGGCATATCCTTTACAGGACATCGCTGTCAACAGCAGCAGCTTTCAGCTGTCTGTTGATTTCTTGGCAAGATTACGCTCAGTAGTTTGCCATTGCTTTCAGAGCTGCCGGCTCAGTTATCCCGCAAGTCACCAGCGGGGGTCGCACCGCTTCCAGATCTCGCCCGCTACGAGACTCTGCGTGATAACCGGGATTTCGGAGAAAGTGTTGTAACTCCTCGGCCAGAGAGACCGACATAATAATTACATAATAATACCGCAAGGAGCCTATGTTTTTGGGTTTCCTCATGGGTTAATCCTTAAAACATAAATTGTTTTCCCCCACTGCTTACTGCAGTATGAGGTTAATAACCGCTGTGATATATTTGGCCAAGTGCTGCTATTATTCGGAGTGTATTTATCAGAATAACTTACGCCGCGTGGTCCAGTGTTCTGAATATTATGAACATCAATCTTCGCTTCTGTTCCTACCACAGTGAGGTGATGCAGATTGAAGGCACATCCTATCCGAACATTCATTTATATCATGCGTTTACTGTATTTGTTCTTGAATTTATATTCTCAAACATGGCAATTTCCGAATGGCAATTTCCTAGCAATATTTTGTGACATGATTACAGGTCCATCGCTCATATTGAGTGGTTACTAATCTGTTAACAAAAAGATTGTACTAAGATTTAGCACGATAGTTTCCAGTACAGATTAGGAATTAGGAACATATTTATCCAAAATGAACTGAGTCCATGATATGCGTACTCATTTGTATGTCTCCATGGATAAAAAAAAAGTTCATAAACATCCCTAACAGTGAATTTACACTACATAGGATATTTGAAAGTGGCAGAAACAAGTTCTCTACTATGAAGTATGTTCATACAATGTGTAATCAAAAGTCTGCTTCCACATGGAGAAATTATTTCTTTGAAAATGTTCTTTAGAGTTTAATATCTACAGCACATAGATTATTTGCAGATTTCTAAGCATAGATAGTGAGATATAGTTCACAATGCATAGAATTTTTTATTCATGGGAATATGAAATTGACAGAAACGAGTTCTCTACTGTAAAGTATGAATCAGGAGTCTGCTCCCAAATTGAGAAGAGTTTCTGAATGTGTTTCTGACATGAGTTTGATACTCTAAAGTACACATAATATTTATAGGTTATAAGCACTGCTAGTTAGATATAAGTTCACAATGCCTATAAAAGGTTTTAACATAGGGATTTGAAATTGTAAAGCATAGGAAAAATTACAGCGTGGCCCACACATGTGCTCAGTACTAAAAATCAATCACTCTAGTTTACAAGAATTGTTGATTTATCATTCTAACTAATTCTTAATTAATTACAGTGGTATATGTACCTTATAAAAATACATGAATACATATTAATAATGTAGATTTTAACATACCAATTGCAGAGAATGATGTTTTTAGGGCTAAATCGCCCGCACCAGTAGGGGAGAGGCTTCACGCGTCTTCTCTTTGTGCTGCACTGACCAAAAAAGGCTTACTTTTACCTTTGTTTAAAATCTAGCCGGTCTTGGCCAGGTACGTGAACAAAACTAAGGCCAAAATTTAAACTAATGTCAAATAAATTTTGGCTGCAATCCCTACTCTTTTCTTCTCCTACATTAAGTAAGATACTTAAACAGTAATTGTTAGGGATTGGCATCCCTAAAGGGCGTCAATAGACGGATGTTAGTAGGGACGTTTTTGTATACCACAAATGTATAAGTATATAAGTAAAATAACATTGCAATTATTTTTTATTTATACTGCTTAATAACCTATAAATAATTAATAATTACTTATTGTGATAGGTTGCTGTAAGCAAAATGGACATTTTATACAATATATACACACACACACACACACACACACACACACACACACACACATACATGCGGCCCGCCAATAGCTTTACATTTGTCAATGCGGCCCTACGCACAAACAGTTTGCCCACCCCTGCCCTAGTCCATACTTGCCCATTATGCATCCGTCCTGTTGATTTCCAACTTTGGCATTCAAGTCACCCATTATGATAGTTACTTCAGAATTCTTGCATTTCTTGAAGGCTTTCTCTAAATCACTATAAAATTCATCAATGCTGTCATCACTACTGTCTGCTGTTGGTGCATAAACTTGTATGACGTTGACATCAAAAGGTCTTCCACTCAACTTCACCAGTAACACTCTGTCTGATACAGTCCAATATCCTTTGATCGATTTTGCTCTCTCTGTATCCATTATAATTGCTACTCCTCGCTGTTGTTTCTCTCCACCAGAATAGATTATTCTATATTCCTCAGATGTCATAATGCCCATTCCTGTCCATCTGGTCTCACATACACCTAACAGGTTAATATTTAATCTTCTCATTTCATTCTTAATGTTATCAAATTTTCCATCCCCACTCATAGTTCTTACATTCCAAGTTCCTACTTTCAATGTTGATATTCTTTTGCACCCAGTCGCCTGATGACGGTCTGGAATCACCTGGTGCACATGACTACCCCTACCGGGCGAGGTTGCTCCTAAGGAGCACCCATTTACGCTGTTTCTCTGATTATCGATAAGACTGCAGTACATAATATTCTTGGCATCTGTAAAGAAGGTAGTTTGCCATTGCTTTCTTTCCTAGCAGAGGACCATACTGGTCGAGGCCCGTAGCCAATGTCTCCCAAAAAAAGAGATCCTCTGCCTACCGTCGTAAAACTGGAGACCATAACCTACAACTATCTGTCGGCTGCTCCTCAACTTCATCCACCACCTGCACACATGGCTTCACGTATGCCTGATCGGGGGGCTAAACGGGTACTCCACCTTGCCCAAGGGTGTTCCATAGGCTAGTGGGGGGAAGGAGGCACCCATCAAGGCATTACTATCATGCTAGTATATTTTAAATATTCTCTAAGCAAACGTAATTGCCCAGCAATTGGGAGAGAGAGAGAGAGAGAGAGAGAGAGAGAGAGAGAGAGAGAGAGAGAGAGAGAGAGAGAGAGAGAGAGAGAGAGAGAGAGAGAGAGAGAGAGAGAGCTATTTGTTCAAATTGAATGAAATTTACATACATAAATGACATTTCCTCTAAACATATTTATCAACATAAACTCCATAGACTTCCAAGGTCTTTCGCCGTTAATATAAGTAAATTGTCTTTAAATTGTGGGTGGCCTTAAGAGGCCAGTAAAAAATGTTGTTTCCCCACACAGGGGAAATTATTTTGCCTAACGTAGTATACTTATCATTGAAAGTACAGTTTTAACTATTAAACATAAACATAGAATTGAAAAAGTAGGTCATAAAATGTAAGTAAATAAAGATTAAGCAAATGTTTTATAAACATTTTAATAGCTTTCTTCTTAAAATTGCAATAAAATGACAGCTTTATTGATTATTTTATTTCTCAAAGAAAAATGAAAGATTTCAATGTTAGTTTTTGGTATTATATCTAGGTATACCATTTTCATTTTCAAATTCTAGTAATTTCCCTTGTATCAATATTAGATGTTTATATCCCCCTACCAAGCGCAGTCTGCTACTGCAACCATAGATTAATCTCAGGCAATTTACATATAAGGTAGACCAAGTTGACGGTGGAGAGATAATATATATACAGACCTACAAGCACTTGGAATCAACGACTGGCAAGAGAATGTTAACCAGAGAGACGAATGGAGACGGATTGTATGTGCAGCAAAGAACCTCAGTGGCTCTGAACGCTGAAGAAGAAGAAGAAGAAGAAGAAGAAGAAGAAGAAGAAGAAGAAGAAGAAGAAGAAGAAGAAGAAGAAGAAGAAGAAGAAGAAGAAGAAGAAGAAGAAGAAGAAGAAGAAGAAGAATTTACATATAAACTTAAAGAAAGTCAAATATACAAATAGAAACGCAAAATTTGATCTACAGGCACTGAGGAGTGAAGAGATAAAAGATAAATTCAACGTACAGGTAAAGAACAGATTCGATGCATTGTCCGATATGGAAATATTATTTCAAGACGTCAGTGACAAATTGGAAATTTAAAAGAAATCAGTCAAGAAGCTGCACTAACAACAAGGATAATCCCAACAATAAAGATAATAGGACGCAAGATATGGATGATGGAATACATCTTAAAAGTCATGGAAATAAGAAGAAATAACAAAAATAACAAGGAAATATACGAAGAGATTCACAGGAAAATTATAAGCTATGCAAAGAAGCAAAAGAAACATGGCTTGAGGAAAATTGCAAGGAAATTGAAAACCAACACAACACCCAGAATACCAAATTAATGCACACAAGAATTAATGACATCACTAACAGAAGAACACACACACATCAACAGGTTGCTAAAAACCAAAGATGGCAAAATCATAATAGAAAAAGATCAGATTTTACATGCGTGGTCAGATTATGCGAAAGACCTTTATGATGATACAAGAGAATAACAATATGATCATCAGAATAATAATGAAGGACCATCAATTTTGTTTGTCGGGGTGTTTTTTTTTTTTTAGATATCTAGCAATTCCTCAGAGCCGGTCTCCCTGGCGAAGGTATTAGCGATTTTCTCCGTAATCCCATATATTCACGTGTGGGGAAACAGCTGCGCGAGATTCGGTAGGGAATCGACTTGCGTTGGTTACTTACAGGAGTATCTGAGATTGTCGCTCAGTAAGCAATGCAAAATACTCTGCGTAATCTTGCAAAGACATCAACAACAGCGGTAAAATGCTGTTGTTGACAGCGATGTAAATATGATATGCGAAAACAAAATAATTCCGCTGAATGCTTGAACATAAGTGTAGTGATCAATCAAGGCATTACTTATATGTTATTATGATATTTGAAATATTCTCTAAGCAAACGTAATTGCACCAGCATTTAGCAGAGAGAGAGAGAGAGAGAGAGAGAGAGAGAGAGAGAGAGAGAGAGAGAGAGAGAGAGAGAGAGAGAGAGAGAGAGAGAGAGAGAGAGAGAGAGAGAGAGAGAACTTAGGGGGGGGGGGGGGGGAGAAGTATTTGTAATATTTGTCAACATAAGCTTGCTCGGCCTTTCGCCAGTGCGAAAATAAGTGCACGCAGGCCCTGATTGTGCCAGACTAGGTTTTATCCTATTCACTTCGCCTGTTAATCGTCACCTCTCTCATTCCTATCACCTAGGCCAGGGGTGGGCAAACTACGGGCCGCGGGCCGCATGCGGCCCGCCACCTGATGTTTATGCGGCCCGCGAAGGCATTTAGGAATAATAATTTTTACTTCGTTTTTAAGTTAATTTGTTGAATTTTAAAGAATTTCATGTACCGTTATGACTGTTTCAGCATTTTTGATAAGATTTCTTTCTAATTATCAATTTTTGTAAACAGTCCTTGGCCATCGTAATGTAATGCTTCTTCTTTCGTTCGCCTTAAATACAATAACTGCAATGTTGCCTCTTGTGTGAATTTAACTGTCCTTTTTAGTTCACTCAGCAGTCCATAGAGTTTATCTTCCACTGTCGTCTCTCTTGGCCAGAAGGTTAGCCTAGACATGTTGTAATTTTGGCAGTCTTTGAGTATGTTCTCTGCTGTTTGCGACGATAATCCACACGTGCACATGGCTGATTCACCAATCTTGAATCTTGTATACATGTGGTTGCGAATTTCTATTGTGTCCTGTTCTGAGGAGCAGAATAATGACTTGTTCTGGTCTGTCCATAACGTGGTAGTCGTCTTGAGCAGGTTTTGATGGCTTTCTGACTGATTTGGTCATTCTTTTCTTTTGGTGGTAACGGGCATATCAGGATGTTCTTCTTTTGCTCCTTCCTTAGCCAATCGACCAGTTCTGTCGTTTCCGGGTACTCCACAGTATGGTGATCATATGCTGGCTGCTCAGTTCAGAAAGTAGTGTCCTTAATACTGGCAATTTCCAAGACATCATGTCGTTTTCGTTGAGGTGAGTTTCTTGCAAGCAACATACGCTTACCTTTTCTTGGTCCAAGATGTTTTCTAGTTCTATTGTTTTGTTGCTGAATCCCTCCGCATTCCAGTGCATTAGTTTTAGTCTTTGTTTGGTATGGCCAGACGCTCTATTCTCAGGTCCCCTGGCTCCACAGGACATCTGAGAAGGACCTCCAGTAGTTGTGGTTGGACTCTTTCGAGGCATATGGCTCGGCACTGCACCTGTATGGGGGTCAAAAGTAGGGCGAGCACCGTAACATTTAGCCGTAGTCGACATATTTCATTGCGCGTGATTGGTGGCATCCTGATTTCTGTGGTGCGCTTCCTGGCTGGTTTCCTCTTTATTCAGCACCTTTCCTTTGCTAGAGCAGACTGTGGTCTTACTCGAGTTTAGGTGTGTAGGCGCGCACACACATGTCTGCGCATGCACGTACGAGGATACACATTTAGAGCGTTCTGTATATTTCTCGGCGCCAGTGACTCGCCGCCGCCCCTTCTCCTGTTAGTTAAAACAGTTCCGCCACGAGAAGGCCAGAAGTTGGACTTCTGCTGCATAGGTGATGAATGCACGAGCCATTAGGGTATTTATGCAAGGTTGGGCGTTCACCCCAACTCGGCCCCTGGCTACATATAGCAACATTTGGAACCATGTTATGCTAAAATGCGAATTTATCGATTTTTATATAGAGAAATATTTATCGACAAGACAAATTTAATCAGGATGATTTTATGAAAAACAGATATTTCTCCGGTGAATAAAATGATTTACTTTGCAAGAAAATATTAAATTTAAAAGTCTTTTGCTGTTTGAAATTATTTCCACATTTACAATGTTCAAATTAATTTATTTGTTGTAGTAGTCTTGATATATTTCTGAAATTTATTCTGAGTTTACTACTTGTTTTCCGAATATTTTATTTTCACGCACAGCCGGAAGTAGGTTTTGTTTCATTTCCGTTGTAAAGTTTTGTACAGTTCTAACTGTTCGAATTTTATTTAAAAAATGAGTGTCAATAACAAACGTAAGATTGAAGATGAAAACCGTGTTTTTAATTATGAATGGACAACTAAGTACTGTTTTATAAAAGTTGGTAGCAAATCAGTTTGCTTGCTGTGTCGTGAGTCAGTGGCTGTCTTCAAGGAGTACAATTTAAAAAGACATCAAACAAAATATTCCGATTTCGGATACAATTTAACAACCGAAGGGAGGGAAAGGAAATGCCTTGAGTTGGTGAAATATTTTGGAGAAACAGCAAACTGTTTTCACTAAACAGTCTTGAATTCAAGATGCTGCAACTGAAGCTAGTCTTGTGCTGTCACACAGAATTGTAAAACAGAACAAGCCATTTTCTGATGACGAGTTCATCAAGTATTGAGGTTCTTTGCTGCAGATACAGTCTCCATTCGTCTCTCTGGTTGACCTTCTCTTGCCAGTCGTTGATTCCAAGTGCTTGTAGGTCTGTATATATATTATCTCTCCACCGTCTTCTTGGTCTACCTCGGGGTCTACGGTCATTTATTTCCTGAGTGTAAGCGAGTTTTGTTTCCCTATTATCTTCCATTCTTTCTATATGCCCCAGCCATTGTAGTCTATTAGCCTTCATGATACCAGTGATTAGCGGGGACTTAAACAGATCATAAATGTCTTTGTTACTTCTTCTTTTCCACTCTCCACTGTGTGTATCCCTAATGGGTCCAAAGATGCGTCTTAAAACTTTGTTCTCAAAGGTTTGTAGCAAGGCTTCGTCTCCTTTCGTTGTACTCCAGGTTTCAGAGCCATACAGCACAACTGGTCTGATCAGTGTTTTGTATATTGTGATCTTGGTGTTACGAGATAGCGCCTTTGATTTTAGTAGATGTTGTAGTGCATAGTATATCTTATTTCCAGAATTGATTCTAGTTTGTATTTCTTCCCTTATGATGTTGGAGCAGTTGAAGATTGTACCCAGGTATTTGTATGTTTCCGTTCTTTTAATGGTCATATTATCTATTTGTATGTGGCCAGAGTTTTTAGCCATTCCTTCTCTTGAAATTACCATATATTCTGTCTTATCTTGGTTGATAACCAGCCCCATCTGTTGGGCTTTTTCCTTTAAGTGAGTCAATATTTCCAATGTCTTTTGTTCATTTTCCCCTATAATATCTATATCATCTGCATAACCAAGCAGCTTGGATGTTCCTCCAATATCACATTCCTCCTTTACCCTCCTTACAACTTTCTCTAGAGCCAGATTGAAGAGTAGCGGCGATAGTGCATCACCCTGTTTCAAGCCAGATGTTATTTGGAAAGGGTCTGATTTCCTGCCTTTATATGTTACTATATTATAAGTATCTTCCATGCATAGTCTGGTCATGTTGATTAACTTCCTTGGTATTCCAAATTCCCGCATAGCATTCCATAGACTATTCCTATGGACACTATCATAAGCCTTTTTAAAATCCACAAAAATGTTATGGAGATCTCTTTTATATTCCCAATTTTTCTCGGCTATTTGTCGTAAGATAAATATCTGATCTATTGTTGATCTGTTTTGTCTAAAACCCGCCTGGTAGTCACCTAATATGTATTCTGAATATGGTTTTAGTCTATTTAGTAATACTGCGGATAGTATCTTATAGCTTATGGACAGTAGTGATATTCCTCTATAATTTTCACACTAAAACTTGTCTCCTTTCTTAAAGATAGGTATCAATAATGACTCTTTCCAGTCATGGGGTAATTCTTCAGTCCTCCAGATTTTTATTATTAGTTCGTATAGCTTTAGATGTAATGCATGGCCACCCGCCTTTATAAATTCAGCAGCAATTCCATCAGCCCCAGTTGCCTTATTGTTTTTAAGTCGTGTGATTACATATAGGATTTCTTCAAATGCAGGTTCTTCAATTTGTGGTTCACACGTTAGAACCTCTTCCTGTGGGAAAGTGTTACTTGGAGCTTCACAATTTAGTAATTCAACAAAATATTCTTTCCATGTGTTGCACATTTCCTCATTGGTATTTATCATATTCCCATTTTTGTCTTTTAAACCATATGTGTTGTGTTGGTGCCCTCGTTTCATTGACTTCAGTTCTTTAAAAAACTTTCTGGATTCGTTTTTCTGGTGATTAGTTTCCATATCTTTGATTATATTACTCATATATTCTCGCTTCTGCTGTCGAACTATTTTTGTAGCCTCTTTACATTCATTTCTATATTGCTCTTCCTTTTGGATGTTGTTGATGTCATTTAGCCATAGCTGTCTGGCATTCTTTTTCCTAATGACTGCTTCTTCACATTTTGGATTGAACCATCTGTTCTTTCTATGCGTGGTTAACACACCGAGACATTCTTCTGCGGTAGATTGAATTGTATTCTTGATGTTCAACCAAGTTTGGTCAACGCTTTCCTCCAACGGGTTTTGTAGAATTTCAAGTTTACATTTTATTTCATCTGCAAATTTCTCTTTGACTGTAATTTCTTGTAGTTTTTCTCTGTTATATGTTGGGTGTAACCTTTGTAGTTTAGCATAGAAAGCTCTCTTAAGTTTTATTTTAAATTTTGCCCCAACGAGGAAGTGGTCGCTGTGGCACTCAGCTCCTCTATAGCTTCTAACTTGTTGTATGTTTGATGCATTTTTGTTGTTAATTAAAATGTGATCTATTTGATTATAGGTTCTCTTGTCACATGATTTCCAAGTTTGTTTATGTATATCCTTTCTTTGCAGTCTGGTACTGCTGATCTGCAGTCCTTTGGCTTCTGCTAGGTTGATGACTCTCCATCCATTATCATTTGAAGTTGTATGTAGGCTTTCCATACCGGCAACTTTTTTATGAGTTTGCTCTCTACCTATTTTTGCGTTGAAGTCTCCCAGCACAATCAGGATGTCCTGTTTGGGGGTTTCTTCTATGACATCTTCCAGATCATTATAAAAGTCTTCTTTAATATCATCTTCTTTCTCTTCAGTAGGTGCATGTACATTAATCATCGTTATATTTTTCCATTTACCTTTTATTCGTAATTTACTAATCCTATCATTAACAGCTTTAAAGTTTAGAACGTTCCCCCATAACTCTTTTTTGATGACAAATCCTGTTCCTAATTCATGTTTATTTTGGGTGTTTCCTCCATATATTATAATCATTCCATTTTGCTCTAAAGTACCCTCTCCTGGCCACCTTATTTCTTGAATTGCTGTTATATCCATTTTATACTCAACCAGCTCCCGGGTTAATTCTTCGGCCGCTCCAGCTCGATATAGTGTCCGTACATTCCATGTTCCAAATCTCAAAAGTCCTTTAACGTTCCAAGGTCGATGTCCAAATAAGTCAGCCCGAATTCGAGGCTCATGTATCTGTTTCGTAACAAAATGGTTTTTACAAAGGTGGGGATGTTAACCCCACGCTTCAACCCCAACCTGGAGGACCAGGGTTTTTCTCTTTGTCTGTTCTCTACCCTTTGACCTGTCCGGCTTGGGATGCCCTGCTGGTAGCTACGCTACCGCCGGCATAGCTCTCAGGGTCATTGAGAAACTCAAGCTCCCCCACCACGACAAGGTGGAAACACCATCGGGGGAGCCATTGAAATTATGGAAAAGTTAAATGAACTGAATTGACAAACTTCAGGGCAATGGTGTGTTCGCACATGAATTGTATGTACATGTAAAATCATTTCAGGCAAAACTCTCACTGTACTCCAGACAAGCAAGTGAAAAGATTTTGTCACTTCCCTTTGCTGAAACAAGAAACCATTTCTGGTTAAATGACTGAAAAGTACAAAGCCCAATTAGATGCACTGATTGAAGAATTTGGATGGAGATTCCAAGATTTCAAGAACGTAGAGCCACAGTTCAATATTCTCAGTTCCCCTTTCAGTGCAGAAGCTGATACAGCCACAGAGGATATACAGTTGGAGCTGCTTGACTTAGAAGCAGATCATGACCTGAAAGAGAAATTCAAGACAGATGGTTTGCTGGATTTCTATGGATCTTTATCACAAGAATCATTTCCCAACTTGAAAAACTTTGCAGCTAAACTTGTATCATTGTTTGGATCAACATACATTTGCGAACAAGCATTCTCTTCCTTGAAGATCAACAAATCTAAGAGTAGGTCTTTATTGTCGGACTGCAACTTGCATGCTGTCATGCGAATTTCAACAAGTAAACTTGCTCCAGATTTCAAGAATATTGTCAAAAAGTGCAAGCAGTTACATACATCTCATTAGAAATCAACAACTTATAGTGACAATGTAGTCGGTTTGTGTCTAAATTAAAGCCATTGATAGATAATAAAGAATATTTGTTATAATAAGAAGTTGTAAAATCTTGTTAACAAATTAGTAAAAGTTTTTGTCCATATTGTCAAATATAATGTTGTGAGATGTGGATTTTAATTTAAAAGAATATTTTGTTAAGTTTACCTAGGGGATGTAATTGATTCTCTATTCTTTTAGCCACTTGAGGTGATCATGGAATTCTACCATAAACACAAGAAGGAATATACTTCACTCCTGTTGCTAGCTGTAATTATGTGTAATACTCCAGTCCCACTTATCACCCTCTAAAGTTTATCTAGTGCTAGAAGACATTGATAGTTCACAACATATAAACAACCACTGCTGAACACCACATTTACTTGATGTAACATCAACAAATTTTGGACAAACAGTTCAAGTATTACATCAAGATCTGCAGTTACATACATGAAAGTGTAATAGTCTCATTGAATTTCATAGGCATGGGAATGATGTGCATTGTCAAAACACATTTACCCCCTTTTTCCCAGGGAAAAAAACTATGTTATTACAAACAACACAACAACCACAAATTGGTTCTGCTAACTTGACTTATTTTACCTAGATAAAAGCACAACATTGGTCTAAGTGCAGAAAACCCAACATATAAAACAGTTGTTTCAGACACCCTTTACAATTCTCATATTTAAAAATAATGAGATTGGTGTCAAAATACTCAACTTTACCATAACCACCATTTGGTTATACCTCATTACCAAATAAAACAATATTTACCTTATACATCCATGAAATAGATTTACAAAAACACATATAAAAAGCAGTTGGTACTAATAATTAAACTAATTAATTATAGTATTCCTTTAAGCATTGCGCGTGGGTATTCTTCTCCAGAGCAAAACAGTTAATATCCATACTTATCCGGGACAGAAATAAAATACTCACAGGCAGGATCCAATGTCCACCGAAGTTGGATGCTGATTAATTATAACCCATATTAGGAAATAAATTCACCACATATCCCCTCCATTGGGGCTGAATTCACGAATCTTCTGGTGCAAATGGCTCGGTGCCTTTGTGAAGATTTGGGGCCTCAGGTTGGTCATACTTCAGGAGTTCCACTTAAGCTCTGCAGAAGGTAATTCCTTTTATCATCAGGTCTGATGAAAAGTCGACGTCCATTCAGCTTTTCGGCTTTACTACCCGAATCCCAAATTGGCTCACACAGAGGTTTCACCCACCTAGTCACCAGTCTATAACCTATTCCACAGTTGATGGCATGTTGGCTGACATGGGACCAGCACCGAGTTCTGATTCAGTATTTCCTTTCAGTGTAGACATACAATGCTGTTTGTCATTTATTTGGTTCATCTGGAAATATTTCCAGGATTTGTCTGCTGAATGGAACTGAAGAATATTACTTTCAACACATAACCAGGGTTGCAAGCAATCAGATGTTTCATTTGGTTGCAGGCATAAAGGCATTTACTCCGCTAGCTGCTTTCATGTGGTCTTATTAATGGTGTTCAGGTTTTGGATCCTTGAGGTAATCTGGTGTAGTTATGTTTCAGAGGATCTTAGTTGGTACCTTGGTTGTATTGGCTTATGTTGTTTCAGTGTCTTCTCCCATTTGGTTGAGTTGGTGTTCATATCAAGAACTCGGTGTGGTGTGTCTGGTACCTTATGTTTGACTTTTGCTGCTGTGAGACTTTCTTTCGAAGCCCTATCCATTGTTGGATAGCAACTTGGTAATCCAACCGACAGTTGAAGGGTTCTAACTGTTGCTAGTTTTAGTAACTGGTAGGATTTGCCTATAGTTTCACTGATGATGCTGAGTGCTGAGGCTTCCGGTGGTACTTCTCAGAAGTAAAGCAGACGATATACTATTGTCAGATACTCTGTTGATCTTCATCTTTGTTGATTATTAGATCCTGAAGTCCATCCTGGATATCCTTACTGAAGTAGGACTTCATCAGCAACGTTGTCAGTTGTCTTCGAATTGGCCTTTTGCTGGCTTTTGCAGCTAATGAGTGCAGCAGTACACATTGAGGTATTGGTCCAGTCTAGGCTTAGGACAGGTTGCCATTGTCACTTTCTCTTGGCTGTTTACCCAGTTTCCAGTTGATAGTGAGGCAATGCAGTCCCACCATATCCAACCACCACTTGCTTCTCTTCTATAGAAAAGGATGACAAAGAATACAACCGAGCATTAACCTACTGTGATGTGTTAATATTTCACAACACATTTACAAACAAAAAAGGGGAAAGAGATAGGAGTGGGTTTCCAAGTTCCATGTCTCTCGTCGCTTGTTGTAGAGCCATTCTGACTCTAAATGTGAGTGAGGTATCTTTTCACTCTATGGTTTGTTCCGAGATTGTTAATGGGAACTATTTGATGAGCAAAGCCATTCTGTCCCCAGGGGCAACATTAAAATGTAGATTCCCACAGTAAAGAGTAACAATCAGGACCAGAGTAACATTCTCAGAACAGAGAAAACCCAACATGTACATTTTATCACATATGAATTAACCTGAGAATCATACATGATAATTGCTAAATGTTTGCATATCCTTTACAGGACATCGCTGTCAACAGCAGCAGCTTTCAGCTGTCTGTTGATTTCTTGGCAAGATTACGCTCAGTAGTTTGCCATTGCTTTCATGAGCTGCCGGCTCAGTTATCCCGCAAGTCACCAGCGAGGGTCGCACCGCTTCCAGATCTCGCCCGCTACGAGACTCTGCGTGATAACCGGGATTTCGGAGAAAGTGTTGTAACTCCTCGGCCAGAGAGACCGACATAATAATTACATAATAATACCGCAAGGAGCCTATGTTTTTGGGTTTCCTCATGGGTTAATCCTTAAAACATAAATTGTTTTCCCCCACTGCTTACCGCAGTATGAGGTTAATAACCGCTGTGATATATTTGGCCAAGTGCTGCTATTATTCGGAGTG
>JACEFZ010003002.1:470000-477500 GCA_014155875.1 Cepaea nemoralis
TATGATTGTTTCAACATTTTTGATAAAATTTCTTTCTAATTATCAATTTTTGTAAACAGTCCATGGCCTTCGTAATGTAATGCTTCTTTTTTCGTTCGCCTTAAATACTATAACTGCAATGTTGCCTCTTGTATGAATTTAACTGTCCTTTTTAGTTCACTCAGCAGTCCATAGAGTTTATCTTCCACTGTCGTCTCTCTTGGCCAGAAGGTTAGCCTAGACATGTTGTAATTTTGGCAGTCTTTGAGTATGTGCTCTGCTGTTTGCGACGATAATCCACACGTGCACATGGTTGGTTCACGAATCTTGAATCTTGTATACATGTGGTTGCGTAATCTATTGTATCCTGTTCTGAGGAGCAGAATAATGACTTGTTCTGGTAGTCGTCTTGAGCAGGTTTTGGTGGCTTTCTGACTGATTTGATCATTCTTTTCTTTTGGTGGTAACGGGCACATCAGGCTGTTCTTCTTTTGCTCCTTCCTTGGCCAATCGATCAGTTCTGTCGTTTTCGGGTACTCCACAGTGGGATGGTATCCACTGTATGGTGACCTTATGCTGGCTGCTAAGTTCAGAAAGTAGTGTCCTTAATACTGGCAATTTCCAAGACATCATTTCGTTTTCGTTGAGGTGAGTTTCTTGCAAGCAACATACGCTTACCTTTTCTTGGTCCAAGATGTTTTCTAGTTCTATTGTTTTGTTGCTGAATCCCTCCGCATTCCAGTGCATTAGTTTTAGTCTTTGTTTGGTATGGCCAGACGCTCTATTCTCAGGTCCCCTGGCTCCACAGGACATCTGAGAAGGACCTCCAGTAGTTGTGGTTGGACTCTTTCGAGGCATATGGCCCGGCACTGCACCTGCCTGGGAGTCCAAAGTAGGGCGAGCACCGTAACATTTAGCCGTAGTCGACATATTTCATTGCGCGTGATTGGTGGCATCCTGATTTCTGTGGTGCGCCTCCTGGCTGGTTGCCTCTTTATTCAGCACCTTTCCTTTGCTAGAGCAGACTGTGGTCTTACTCGAGTTTAGGTGTGTAGGCACGCACACACATGTCTGCGCATGCACGTACGAGCATACACATCTAGAGCGTTCTGTATATTTCTCGGCGCCAGTGACTCGCCGCCGCCCCTTCTCCTGTTAGTTAAAACAGTTCCGCCACGAGAAGGCCAGAAGTTGGACTTCTGCTGCATAGGTGATGAATGCACGAGCCATTAGGGTATTTATGCAAGGTTGGGCGCTCACCCCAACCCGGCCCCTGGCTACATACAGCAACATTTGGAACCATGTTATGCTAAAATGCGAATTTATCGATTTTTATATAGAGAAATATTTATCGACATGAAAAATTTAATAAGGATGATTTTATGAAAAACAGATATTTCTCCGGTGAATAAAATGATTTAGTTTGCAAGAAAATATTAAATTTAAAAGTCTTTTGCTGTTTGAAATTATTTCCACATTTACAATGTTCAAATTAATTTATTTGTTGTAGTAGTCTTGATATATTTCTGAAATTTATTCTGAGTTTACTACTTGTTTTCCGAATATTTTATTTTCACACACAGCCGGAAGTAGGTTTTGTTTCATTTCCGTTTTAAAGTTTTGTACAGTTCTAACTGTTCGAATTTTATTTAAAAAATGAGTGTCAATAACAAATGTAAGATTGAAGATGAATACCGTGTTTTAATTATGAATGGACAACTAAGCTACTGTTTTATAAAAGTTGGTAGCAAATCAGTTTGCTTGCTGTGTCGTGAGTCAGTGGCTGTCTTCAAGGAGTACAATTTAAAAAGACATCAAACAAAATATTCCGATTTCGGATACAATTTAACAACCGAAGGGAGGGAAAGGAAATGCCTTGAGTTGGTGAAAAATTTGGAGAAACAGCAAACTGTTTTCACTAAACAGTCTTGAATTCAAGATGCTGCAACTGAAGCTAGTCTTGTGCTGTCACACAGAATTGTAAAACAGAACAAGCCATTTTCTGATGGCGAGTTCATCAAGGAATGTTTGCTAGATGCAGCAAATATTATGTGTCCAGAACAACAACAAAAGATCTGACAACATTACTTTATCCAGGAGAACTGTGGTCAGACGTGTTGATAAGATAAGTAACAATATTATGCATAAACTTCAAGATGCAAGTAAACAATTTGTGTGGTAGTCCTAGCTGAGAGTACCGATGTACATGATACTGCCCAATTATTGATATTTATACTTGGAATAAACACTTCTTTCAAACTCACTGAAGAGTTATTGAGTGTTGAGTCACTCAAAGACACAACCACAGGCCATGATATATTCAATGCTTTTACTAACTGTATTGAAAGAACTGGGTTAGTTCGGAACAAGATGGCAAGTGTTACAACTGACGGAGCTCGTGCTTTGACTGGAAAAAATGTAGGTCTGGTAAAGTTGATAAGTGATAAGATTAAAGCAGAATATACAGACCACACATTATTACCACTTCACTGTGTGATTCATCTAGAAAGTCTGTGAAAAACTGTTTTGAATATCAAGCATGTTATTGACCCAGTTGTCAGTGTTATCAACCTCATCAGATCAAGAGGACTTAATCACATACATTTCAAGGCATTACTTGACGATTTGGAAACTGAACAATCCGATGTCCTGTACCACACCAGTGTTCGATGGCTGAGTCTCGGCAAGGTGTTGAGGGCGAGTGTCGGGAACTCAGAGAAGAAATAGTGATGTTCCTAGAGATGAAGGGCATTGAATGTGACTTTAATAATAATATTGTCAATAAAAAGTGGAAGTTAGACTTTACGTTTGCCATTGAAATTCTTCTTCTTCTTCTTCAGCGTTCCGAGCCATTGAGGTTTTTTGCTGCAGATACAATCCGTCTCCATTCGTTTCTCTGGTTGACCTTCTCTTGCCAGTCGTTGATTCCAAGTGCTTGTAGGTCTGTATATATATTATCTCTCCGCCGTCTTCTTGGTCTACCACGGGGTCTACGGTCATTTATTTCCTGAGTGTAAGCGAGTTTTGTTTCCCTATTATCTTCCATTCTTTCTATATGCCCCAGCCATTGTAGTCTATTAGCCTTCATGATACCAGTGATTAGCGGGGACTTAAACAGATCATAAATGTCTTTGTTACTTCTTCTTTTCCACTCTCCACTTTGTGTATCCCTAATGGGTCCAAAGATGCGTCTTAAAACTTTGTTCTCAAAGGTTTGTAGCAAGGCTTCGTCTCCTTTCGTTGTACTCCAGGTTTCAGAGCCATACAGCACAACTGGTCTGATCAGTGTTTTGTATATTGTGATCTTGGTGTTACGAGATAGCGCCCTTGATTTTAGTAGATGTTGTAGTGCATAGTATATCTTATTTCCAGAATTGATTCTAGTTTGTATTTCTTCCCTTATGATGTTGGAGCAGTTGAAGATTGTACCCAGGTATTTGTATGTTTCCGTTCTTTTAATGGTCATATTATCTATTTGTATGTGGCCAGAGTTTTTAGCCATTCCTTCTCTTGAAATTACCATATATTCTGTCTTATCTTGGTTGATAACCAGCCCCATCTGTTGGGCTTTTTCCTTTAAGTGAGTCAATATTTCCAATGTCTTTTGTTCATTTTCCCCTATAATATCTATATCATCTGCATAACCAAGCAGCTTGGATGTTCCTCCAATATCACATTCCTCCTTTACCTCCTTACAACTTTCTCTAGAGCCAGATTGAAGAGTAGCGGCGATAGTGCATCACCCTGTTTCAAGCCAGATGTTATTTGGAAAGGGTCTGATTTCCTGCCTTTATATGTTACTATATTATAAGTATCTTCCATGCATAGTCTGGTCATGTTGATTAACTTCCTTGGTATTCCAAATTCCCGCATAGCATTCCATAGACTATTCCTATGGACACTATCATAAGCCTTTTTAAAATCCACAAAAATGTTATGGAGATCTCTTTTATATTCCCAATTTTTCTCGGCTATTTGTCGTAAGATAAATATCTGATCTATTGTTGATCTGTTTTGTCTAAAACCCGCCTGGTAGTCACCTAATATGTATTCTGAATATGGTTTTAGTCTATTTAGTAATACTGCGGATAGTATCTTATAGCTTATGGACAGTAGTGATATTCCTCTATAATTTTCACACTGAAACTTGTCTCCTTTCTTAAAGATAGGTATCAATAATGACTCTTTCCAGTCATGGGGTAATTCTTCAGTCCTCCAGATTTTTATTATTAGTTCGTATAGCTTTAGATGTAATGCATGGCCACCCGCCTTTATAAATTCAGCAGCAATTCCATCAGCCCCAGTTGCCTTATTGTTTTTAAGTCGTGTGATTACATATAGGATTTCTTCAAATGCAGGTTCTTCAATTTGTGGTTCACACGTTAGAACCTCTTCCTGTGGGAAAGTGTTACTTGGAGCTTCACAATTTAGTAATTCAACAAAATATTCTTTCCATGTGTTGCACATTTCCTCATTGGTATTTATCATATTCCCATTTTTGTCTTTTAAACCATATGTGTTGTGTTGGTGCCCTCGTTTCATTGACTTCAGTTCTTTAAAAAACTTTCTGGATTCGTTTTTCTGGTGATTAGTTTCCATATCTTTGATTATATTACTCATATATTCTCGCTTCTGCTGTCGAACTATTTTTGTAGCCTCTTTACATTCATTTCTATATTGCTCTTCCTTTTGGATGTTGTTGATGTCATTTAGCCATAGCTGTCTGGCATTCTTTTTCCTAATGACTGCTTCTTCACATTTTGGATTGAACCATCTGTTCTTTCTATGCGTGGTTAACACACCGAGACATTCTTCTGCAGTAGATTGAATTGTATTCTTGATGTTCAACCAAGTTTGGTCAACGCTTTTCTCCAACGGGTTTTGTAGAATTTCAAGTTTACATTTTATTTCATCTGTAAATTTCTCTTTGACTGTAATTTCTTGTAGTGTTTCTCTGTTATATGTTGGGTGTAACCTTTGCAGTTCAGCATAGAAAGCTCTCTTAAGTTTTATTTTAAATTTTGCCCCAACAAGGAAGTGGTCGCTGTGGCACTCAGCTCCTCTATAGCTTCTAACTTGTTGTATGTTTGATGCATTTTTGTTGTTAATTAAAATGTGATCTATTTGATTATAGGTTCTCTTGTCACATGATTTCCAAGTTTGTTTATGTATATCCTTTCTTTGCAGTCTGGTACTGCTGATCTGCAGTCCTTTGGCTTCTGCTAGGTTGATGACTCTCAATCAATCATGTGCCATGCCGGAAAGCGTGGGCGGTCAGGACTCGCCATTTCACTCGATCACCAGTGTCGTGGATCAGCTCAGTGTTTCTGTTTCGTCCATACCATGTGGCCAAGCCATCCAGGTATTTTCCTCTCGGTCTTCCTCTTGGTCTGTTCCCTTCGATCTTGCCAGTTGTCACTAAGTTCTCCAATCCATTTCTTCTCATAAAATTTTTTTTTTTGACTGTCTACGTCTAATTTCTCTAATCAGTTTACTATGTTCATTTGTCTCCTGTAGTACTTGGTCATTGGTTTTTCTGTCTGTCCATGGTATTCTTTGCATTTTCCTCAGAAACCACATTTCTGCAGCCATCAGAAGCTTTTCAGCTTGACTGCTCATTGTTCAAGTTTCACATCCATACAAAAGAACAGGCTCTATGTATCCCCTCAACACTCTTTTTCTCGTTTCAACTGACATCTTTTTATTGGTCAGAATGTTTTTCATCTTGCTAAAGGCTACTTTCGCCATGGCGATTCTTGTTCTGATCTCTTCAAGGCATCTCCCATCAGATGTTATGACTGTTCCAAGATAATTGTACCGATTCACTTGCTGAAGAATATTTCCATTTACTTGTATATTACATTATGGCACTTCTTCCTTCCTAGTGACGACCATAACCTGAGTCTTTTTACAATTTAATTCTAACCCTAATTGCTCACTGTGTACAACAACCGCATCTACTAATTGTTGCAGGTCCTGCGCATTGTCTGCAATTAATACTCTCCATCCATTATAATTTGAAGTTGTATGTAGGCTTTCCATACCGGCAACGTTTTTATGAGTTTGCTCTCTACCTATTTTTGCGTTGAAGTCTCCCAGCACAATCTGGATGTCCTGTTTTGGGGTTTCTTCTATGACATCTTCCAGATCATTATAAAAGTCTTCTTTAATGTCATCTTCTTTCTCTTCAGTAGGTGCATGTACACTAATCATCGTTATATTTTTCCATTTACCTTTTATTCGTAATTTACTAATCCTATCATTAACAGCTTTAAAGTTTAGAACGTTCCCCCATAACTCTTTTTTGATGACAAATCCTGTTCCTAATTCATGTTTATTTTGGGTGTTTTCCTCCATATATTATAATCATTCCATTTTGCTCTAAAGTACCCTCTCCTGGCCACCTTATTTCTTGAATTGCTGTTATATCCATTTTATACTCAACCAGCTCCCGGGTTAATTCTTCGGCCGCTCCAGCTCGATATAGTGTCCGTACATTCCATGTTCCAAATCTCAAAAGTCCTTTAACGTTCCAAGGTCGATGTCCAAATAAGTCAGTCCGAATTCGAGGCTCATGTATCTGTTTCGTAACAAAATGGTTTTTACAAAGGTGGGGATGTTAACCCCACGCTTCAACCCCCAACCTGGAGGACCAGGGTGTTTCTCTTTGTCTGTTCGCTACACCCTTTGACCTGTCCGGCTTGGGAGGCCCTGCTGGTAGCTACGCTACCGCCGGCGTAGCTCTCAGGGTCATTGAGAAACTCAAGCTCCCCCACCACGACAAGGTGGAAACACCTTCGGTGGAGCCATTGAAATTATGGAAAAGTTAAATGAACTGAATTGACAAACTTCAGGGCAATGGTGTGTTCGCACATGAATTGTATGTACATGTAAAATCATTTCAGGCAAAACTCTCACTGTACTCCAGACAAGCAAGTGAAAAAGATTTTGTCACTTCCCTTTGCTGAAACAAGAAACCATTTCTGGTGAAATGACTGAAAAGTACAAAGCCCAATTAGATGCACTGATTGAAGAATTTGGATGGAGATTCCAAGATTTCAAGAACGTAGAGCCACAGTTCAATATTCTCAGTTCCCCTTTCAGTGCAGAAGCTGATACAGCCACAGAGGATATACAGTTGGAGCTGCTTGACTTAGAAGCAGATCATGACCTGAAAGAGAAATTCAAGTCAGATGGTTTGCTGGATTTCTATGGATCTTTATCACAAGAATCATTTCCCAACTTGAAAAACTTTGCAGCAAAACTTTTATCATTGTTTGGATCAACATACATTTGGGAACAAGCATTCTCTTCCTTGAAGATCAACAAATCTAAGAGTAGGTCTTTATTGTCGGACTGCAACTTGCATGCTGTCATGCGAATTTCAACAAGTAAACTTGCTCCAGATTTCAAGAATATTGTCAAAAAGTGCAAGCAGTTACATACATCTCATTAGAAATCAACAATTATAGTGACAATGTAGTCGGTTTGTGTCTAAATTAAAGCCATTGATAGATAATA